>JAQZBX010002432.1:0-72159 GCA_029593785.1 Cabassous unicinctus | reverse complement strand
GCAAGGGGGGGATAAATAAATAAAATAAATAAATCTTTAAAAAAAAAAATAAATAAATAAAAAAAATAAAAAAAATAAAATTTAAAAAAATAGAAGGCCAGCAGGTGAGCCACAGGCCCACGCACACGTGCAACGAGCCAGGCCCTGCTGAGACACGCAGCAAGATGATGACACAGCAAAAGAGAGACACAGGGGAGAGGCAAGATGAGATGCACCAGAAACCAGCAACTGAGGTGGCGCAAGTGACAGGGTGCCTCTCTCCCACATCGGAGGTCCCTAGGATCAAATCCCGGTGAAGCCTGGAGGAGAAAAATGAGAAGAGAAGACAAGAAACAGGCACAGAAGATCACCCAGCGAATGGACACAGACAGCAAGCGGGGGTGGAGGAGAACTAATAGAACTGTACACCAAAAAAAAAAGCTTATGTGAAAAATGAAGCATTGCTTGGAATAATAAAAGAGATGCTGGCAAAGAAGCTTTAAAAAAATAATAATAATAATAATAACTTCAATAGACATCAGTGCCCTTTCCTCATCTCCAGAAATATCCAAAAATAAAAGGTAACTAATTTGGGAGAATTTAAAAGAAGATTTGGTTGGGAGGTGGGGAGCATGGGAATCCTTGTAATTTTTGTGTAACATTTATGTAATCTAAGCATCTTTTAAAATATAAAAAAATTAAGTAAGTAAAAAAATAAAAAGAAGCTTTGGAGACCGGCAGTGGGAAAGTGGAAAGAGCCTTGTACTTGGAATCCTTTTGCGAATCATGTCACCATCACTTCCTTCTGAATTGTTCCTGCAATACAGGCTGTGCCTGTTCAGAACAAAGTAAAATGGGAATGTGCTAACTTTCCAGATAAATGACCACTCTAGGGCAGCAGAACAGGTAAGTTCTTTCCAGAAACAGAAATATACGCAGTTCTTAACCGTCCAGTTTGGCCTATGTTCAATCAGAAGAGTATAAAATCTTCCATTTAACATGTTGGTGAAATTCTTATACTTTTATGTCAAAGGAATATTCTTGGTGAATTTGAAGCAAAAGGGATATTTGTTCTGTTATATGTGTCTGATATGCCTCTTTTTGAAATAACGATTGCTCGCATTTTTAGATTACTACTGTAATGTTTCATGAAAACCTTAAATAATTCTGGAGAAATATCTATATGGCCCTTATTTAGTTCCTTACTACTTTAATTAAATCATCTGTTTATATTGTATATAAATTGCCTAGAAATAGGCATGTTAAACCAATTTGAAATACTAATATATTAACAATCATGGCATTAGTATTTTACTCTTAGATTTCATCCCATTAAATATTAATTCTCCTTTTCCCAGAATGCCCATACTCTAATCTGCATGTATTTCTGACTTTCTTCTTTCTCTTTAGCATTCAGGAGTCCTCGTTTGAAAAATGGGGAGTCTGGGAGAAGATTGAAACATCTCTCTCTCTTTTTAAAAAAAAAATCTTATTGTTTTTATTTGTTTCTACTTTTTTTTTTTAACTTCATTTTTAGACCGTTACCTATGCCATTACACTGCCACAAATAAATGTTAGGTTGAACCATATCCATACTTGACTTTTTTTGACCTACAATAATAATTCAAACTATAAAACCTTACCCCTATTCCTATCTCGAAATCTAGCTAGTGCAATTTTACTTCCCTCGTGAGGTTTTTCAAGATTGCCAACAGAACGATTCCCACTTTGGTTTCCCACTTTGCAAAAGTACTGTCAGGACTCCCTCCTGACAGTTTTTGGCCATGTCTCCTTACGAGCGCAGCGTCTACACTGCAGGCTTCAGATGGTGAGAGCTGGCCTTTCCACACACTTACTGGGTGGCCTTGGGTAAGTTCTTTGACCTTCCCAAGTCTCACTTTTCTTCATTTATAAAAGAGTTATTGGAAGTATTAAGATAATGGTTATAATATTTTACATAGTATCGATTATGAGTCCAAAAAATGGTCACCTAAAAGCTAAAAGTAATATTATTAATAATGAGCTCCTGAGGCCACACCTTATTCACTGTAGCCTCCCAAGGACCCTAGCATACCATAGGTGTTCAACTAATGACAACAATTACAATAATGGCTTATTTTTTTTTGTTTTTTGTTTTTACTGTTCTGCCATTGCTTGCTTTTTGAAATTTGCCATTAAAGAGAGATGTCTGCATGAAAGGGGATAATCCTTTTAACATGGTTTTAAGCAGATCTTTGGTCTAAAGACAGGGTCTGAGCCAAGGTTGTAAATGTGAATGACATCTGTGCAAAGTCTGTTAACCTGACTTAAAGCTGACCTCCTCATTTTGTAAATGATTAAGAATTAAGTAGCAGCCAGATAATCTTATTTCTGGTTTTAAGTTATTTACAAAGTTCAAAGTTGGCTTCTTTGGGCAAAAACTAGTAGACTATACCATAGTAACTGCTGGTCTATGGATTTGCCTAAGATTCTTTTTATATCCGTTGCGTGTTACAGCAATAAAAGAAATTTTTTTTTTTAAGGAAAAAAGTCAACTGGTATTATTTCATAATTTATTGATTAGGTACAAACATCATCTTTCTGAATTCTGCACTGTTGTGCAATAAGACCTACACTTTGATTAAGCCTTTTCTATGTTTCTGTTGGTAAAGGGAATGTCAGCTCCTTCTAAGAAGAGAGCAGACATATTCAGTGAAAATAAATGAATATTCTAGTCCTTGGCTCAAAGCGTCCATAGCTGCTTCATATTAAAAGACTAAATGGCATCATGAGAGGTGGTTGCCAAGGAGAACTCAAAAGTAACTGAACCTGGAGAATTCACTTCAACAGATGTCACCTCAAGGTCCAGCCAGCAGGTTGTGAGGTGCTGAGGGCTAAATAAGGAGAGCAGCGTGACGCTTGACTGCAGGAACTTATCATCTGGTGAAGATGATAATATTCTTATGTACAACCCGATGATAATGGAAATCAACACATTCATTTATTCGGCAAATATTGATTTGGGAACTGCCAGGTCTGTGCTGGGACAAGACTAACCAGATTTGGCAAGACCTTGCCTGCGGGGAGATTACAGCCTAAGAGAATTCATGATAGAGTTTATGGGAAGGAGACAAATAATATCACAGTTTAGAGCCGGGGTTCTTAACTTTTTTTGTTCCACAGACCCCGTTGTCAGTCAGACAACCACGGACCCCTTCCCAGAATGTAGTGGCAGATAGTTTTATGACATTCAACATTGGCATGTCTTTAAATGAAATTTTAGGATTATTCAAAATTACATTTTACAACTTTCCCATAATTTCAATACCTGATAACCTAAAACGGTTCAACATCTGTTTAAGCAGTCATTTTCGGCAAACATTTAGAAATTGAGTTTTCCCACGGTGTCATCAAACCATCTCCGTCATCCTTACCAACCTTTTTGCAAGCAGTTATCCACTGCACTCAGAATATGCTACATCAAAATAAAAATCATACCAAGTCCACACTATTCTGTGTATTATTTAATAAACATATTAAATAATGCATAATATATGTAAATAATAAGTATATCACATCTGTACCAACACATCCTCACAAGAATAATGTTTTTTTGAATTTTCGTTTCAAACTCACGGACCCCCTGAAAACCACAGACCCCTGCTCAAGAGCCCCTGGTTTACAGCAGTCATTGAAGTCGCTGGAGAAGGCCTTAACAGTGAGGGTGGGATTTGAGTCTGGCCTTCCAACCAAGGATGGTAAAATGCCAGTAAGTCACCTAAATCCCAAACATGGCTATCGACACAAATGCAGATTTTGGTAGGACCAGTTTCATATCCGTCCTAAAAGACATCAGTGAAAAAATAATTACACTTTCAAAATACATGATCACATTTACGACAACTTTAACAGCATTTTATGTTTAATATTCTTATTTCATGTACTGAAAGAACTAAGGCACAAGTAACCTGAAATTTGAAAATGCCCCTTACAATGGTTCTTAAAGAACTATGTTAAAAAGCCAAAGTCCTGCAGTATAATAAAATCGGGCTGTTTTCATTTCAATTTAAAATCTCAATTTTCAGAATTTAATATCTTAGGCTTTTGAATCACAGGCAATGGGAAGTTAGTTACAGAGAGTAGTTGGTTACAGAGAAAGGAGCCTGCTGATAGCATACTTCTAAAGTGCAGCAGTGGCCTGTCATCTTTAAAATAGTTAAGTAAGCAGAACAAAGAAAAATGTTGTTGAGGGGTAAATTGCTAACTCAATCGAGATGAAAGTCCTGGATAGGTCAAACTGTCTTTCTTTTTTTTTCATTTTTCTTAATACTGGTAGATAGTGTTAGTATAAAGCCCAGCTATTTTTTTCCCCTCTGATGGTTTAGAAGAGCTTTCCGCAATATAATTTACTTGGTATCAGGGATTATCTTTTTATCTGCAAACTAAACAAGATGAAATTATGTCAGCACAAGTCTCCAAAGACAAGGTATGTCAAAAAGATAAATTACATAATTTATATTTGCATTCCTTTGCATTTTTAATATTGTTAAAGTCTCTGCATTTCTAATGACATTTGCATTTTTAATATTTGAATTCATTTTTAATTTCAGGGGTAAAATGACATGATATAATTAGGAATGGATGGACATGGGCCATAGCAGACCCTTTTCTTTGCCACAGCTGCAAAGATGTTTTTTGGTCACCGAGGTACCCTCAGATAACAGTATAATAAAACTAAGCTCTAGCTGTTTATTAATGCGGTACGTCTTAGGATTATTCACAATTATTCTCTGCCTCCCAGGTAAGCTGATTATATATCCTGGCCTTGTGATGCTTCCTTATAGGAGGAATATACATCCTTTGCCCCACTGTTAGGCCTGGTTCTGTGGATTGATGGAGAAGTTCTAAATATGTCAGCAAAGCCTCTGCCATACTCACTCTCTCTCTCTTTGAGGCACCAGCCCCATCTAACGCATTTCATAACATGACCTGAAACCAGAGGCCCAAGAACCAGAATTAAGCTGAGTGAGTGTACCCATTGTATAATAGAGACAAGCATTAAGAAATAAAACAACAAACAAAAATACCCATGTCTAAAGTAACCCCATCTCAAAGCAGTCTCAATAACATGACTTTCAATTTTATAAACAACATATTTTGCATACCCTACCCAATGGTTAGGAGATCTTCTACATTTTAAAATCTTAAATTCCTTTTACTCCTAGTTTTAATCTACTTATTTTTATCTCCTAAGAGCATTCCTTCTATCAACGTTCCCATTCACAAGACTATTTTATATTCTTGCCTCACTCCACATTGATGCCCACAAATCTTCTCCACAGACCCTTCTCTTCTAGGGTCTCTATTTCAAGACCCTGGAAAATTAACATCTCCTAGAAATACCACTTACCCATCTGCTATCTGTCCCTTGTTTTATAATTGGGTCTAAACTTCACTGTCTCTTAAACATATCTTCCTAAATCCTCCACTACTTTGATGAACCTGACATACTTACAACTAACTGGATCTTATCTAAATGTTCTTCACTTGCCAGTTTTAGGAAAAATGCTGAAGTTGCTATGGGTGTGTATTTGTGGGTCTGTTACTACAGAAATGGTAACAGCATTCTTTCTAGATATTGAGAGATGGTTGAATTTTTCCCTTCCTTCCTTTATCCTCTGCCTCCTCCTCCTACTAGTGCTTTTTTCTTCTTCTCCTTGTCCTCCTTTCCCTTCCTTTCCCTCTCCCTTTTCTCCTCCTCCTTCTTCATAATATCAGTATTTTATTAACTTTCTGTAATCAAAATTTCTTATTTAATGAAAAAGGGAAAGGTTCTAGTCTCCCAATTTCATTAGCATCTCACCGTTATCATTTCCACTCTTTCTTATATCAAATTTCCTGCCAAATAGAGCTACTCCTTTTCCACAATATCTCTCAAATCCTTGTCTTCCAACTCCATTCATTCTAACTTCATCTCTGATGGAAATACTACTAGCAAACTTCTAATGATGTTTTTACCTTCACTATCTGATAGGAGTGGCTCATGCTTTGATAGCTTCCCAAGGACTGTGAAGCCCATGACCTACCTAGCTCTTAGCACTTGAAAATGTTATGCTTAGCAACTTTGCTAGTCACTTTGATCTTCCATTTTAGCTGGTACCCTCTTTCCCAACCCAGAAGGTTGACCAACCACAGTTCCCTCACTGTATGTGAGCTCCAGGTGTACAAAGGTCCTCACCCGGGAAGCGGGTGTGGCTCAATCGATAGAGCTCCCGTTTACCATATGGGAGGCCCCGGGTTCGCTTCCCGGGGCCTCCTTGTGAGGGCAGGCCGGCCCGGGCGGTGCGGTGGGCTGATGCAGCAAGACCTCACAGCAAGGGGGAGATAAGCAGACACAGAGAAAACACACAGAGAATGGACACAGCAAGCACAAGCAGCAAGGGGGGGGCGGATAAATAAATAAATCTTTAAAAAAAAAAAAAAGGTCCTCACCCATATAGAGACCTCACCCCACTAAGAGGATAGACTGGTGGAGACCCTAAAATAAAGCAGTTTCCCCAAATATGGAAAAAAAGTTATAAGAATCAACAAATAAGAGATATGATTATCCTGCCATACATAAATCAACTATTCACTGTGTAACTGATATGGCAACTGGCATCCACTTGAAAGTGACATCAATGTCATCACACAGTCATTCATTCAGTATCTTTATGGAGCACCTACTCTTGCCAGATTTTCTCTAGGTTCTTTGCTATGTTACAAGAAAAGAATTTTAAGTACATGCCAGTTTAGGTAGGCCAGTGGTTTATTAAGAAAAAGAGAGAAGAGAAATGGGAGAAAAAAACAGATTATGTGTCCCAGGTATATTTGTGGGTTGGTCCAGGCAGAGAAAGGGAAAAGGGTTAAAAAGGGGTAAAAAGGCTGATTTACAGACTACAAGTCCCCATTACAGATTACAAGTCCCCAGGTCTACTTGCATGCTGGCCCAGGCAGGAAATGAAGGGCATAACAGGCAATTTAGTCTCTGTGCTTGCTTTTTAAACCATTAATTATTCCACTCCTTTGTTAATGTCGGGGGAGGAATCCCAGTTGTTTGCTGTTTTGATTGGTTATGCCACCCAACAATCCCCCAGGAGGGCCCAATGATAAGGCCCCTTGAGAATATCCGGGGCTTTACTTTGATCCCAGACTAAATCCTCTTCTGAATGGGGGTTCTTGTGGGTTTTTTCCAGCAGCCATCTTGTGGGGTCTCCGTGGCCACATGCTTCACAGCTGTGTTTTTCTTCCAGGTCCCAGATTAGTCTCTTTATTCCCTAATCTAGCCTGCCTCACTACCATGGGCTAGGTGAATCATGAATGCTGTTTCGAACAAAACTTTTGGCAACTGATAAAGGATATTTAAAAAGGAAAGCTGAAGTTGTATCAGCTGTCAGGGATAAACAAAATCTGATCAAGGAAAGAATATTCTGACTGCACAATAAACCTGGTTATTTGGAAAGTGAATCACTTTCCAAAGCTCTCCAGCTCAATATATTCTGATCATACTCAACAAGATTTTTCCCTCCAAAATGGAAATTTCTGCATGTGTTTTTTTTCCCCCCAATAATACAGGATCTTTTTTTAAAAATTCAAACATAGAGAGATTGGAGGTCCTCTTATAATCCCAACCTCCAGATATAACCACTGTTAACAATTTGGTATATACCTTGCAGACTTCCTAAACTTATCTAAGTAAATAGCTTTAAAATATATATACTGTTCCGTAACCTACCAAATAACTTGCTGATTTTTTAAGTTTATTTTTGAAGCAAGCTTATCTCTCAGGAAGGCAAAACAATGAATAACCAATGTGGATATTTTGGGCTACTTGGCAACTTCCTTTCCAAGTGTAAATGAATTCATTTGCATTGTGACTTAAAAGATAAAGTAAATGCTGACTCTTGGATCTGATCATTCCAGAGGGGACTGATAAAAATCAAGGCCTTAGAGATCAATGGTGTAACAAATGGCATGGTCCTATTACTCTCACATCTGATAACATAATAAAATAAAAATTTCTAATTTCACTGTGTTGAGGACCACTCCTTGTTATTGAAAATTGATTGTCAGGGAGAAGAAAGGGGATTCTGAGTCATTGATGAGAAAAAAGTGTTAAAAAGGGGTAAAATACATGAGAGACATGACTTTCTGTTCATAACTGAAGGCTGCCTTCCCAATAGGAATATAACAAAGGGGAGAGGCCGAAAAAGCACTGATGACAGACACCCAAGCTTTTGCAAAAGCAGAAAAGCTTCTCTTAAACAGTTTTTGAACAGGGCATAAAGCTTGAATAGTACAATAAGTAAAGAAGTGAAGTGCTAAGAACATTTTCAGCGTGGTAATAGACGGCGATTTTCTCCCATACAAGAATCAGATGTTTACACATCTCTTACAGTTCTGTGGGAAAGGTTTGGTTACTGGTGACACAGTGCTTGCAATACTGATTACATTTTACCCTCAATGAATATATAAAATAAATAAATGATAAATAGTACCTGCAAAAAGTTTTTGGTGTTGTTTTGTTTTGTTTTGTTTTGTTTACTGCATTGGAGAAATTTTTCATCCTAAAGCAAAAAAGGTTGTCTTTTTAGGCTTGCATTAATCAATTTTAAAATGTCTAAATGTCAAATTATTGAGTCTCTTTTCCAGATTTATGGAAGAGAAGAAATCATTTGGAATGTGTAACTTGATGACTAAGAATGTGGGCTATGGAATCAGAACAACTCATGTTTAGATCCCAATCCTGCCAAATAATGTGGCTTTAAGAAATTAGTCTATGCTCCCTGTGCCTGGTTTTTTTTTTCATTTCTAAAATGGAAATAAAATAGTCCCTTTCTCATAAAGTGGTCATGAGGATCAAATGAGATATTGCCTACAAAGTGTTAGAATAACACCTGACACAAAGTAAGCTAAAGATCCTTGAATCTCCTGCAATTGTTTACTAATTGTTTAAAAAATAACATATTTCAGCTACTAAAAGAGTGTAAATACACAGTTGGTTACTCAACAGACTCTGTAGAGTGAATGTTAAGTAAACATTTGCACTGACAAATGAAGTGTTTCACAAAGTGACTTGATTCTTTTCCAACTGCCCCAGACCAGGTTAGAGCTCCCTCTTCTGGATCTCCTCAGCATTACACCCATGCTTCAACCACAGGTGTATTCACTACGCGGTATTTGCCTTGTCTCGTCTTTGACCACGAGCTCCTCTGGCGTCAGGACTCTCTCTTGTCCATGTCTGCAACCTCAAAGCCCAGCACAGTGTCTGGGGATTAATAAACTCTCAATAGATGTTTACTGAATAATTGAATTTCAATTTTTTAAACGAAAGCTAAAGCTCATTTGTAACAGAACATTTGTCAAAATTATGCTATGGCCAAACTTTCACTGTTTCTGAGGGAAGGAGGGATGAGCTGGAGGAATGCCAAAAGGGATAATTTTCAAGTAAGGAATGCTCATGACCTATGGCCTTAGGTATCATTCAACAATCATTCATAGGTGCCTCCTCTATGGAGTCATTGTGCAGGAGAATATGACCTAAGCATATTGAGCAAACTCACAGAGACAGAGTCTGGAAGAGAGGTTAACTGGAGACAGAAATAGAGTAGAGTGTGGTGAGCCGATGCTCAATATGGGCAAAACCGATGCTCAGTATGTGTGGTTTGACAGTCGATGGAGGTGATGGTGATGCAGGGATGTGAATGGGGTTGACAGTGCTAGAGTGTGAGGCTAAGCAGTATGGAGGAGGTGGACTATCCATGGAACTGGGGGAAGGCTAGAGGAAGGAACAGGTGAACTCTGGGGATTTGTAGGTCTGTGGTTGAAAATACGATTGTGGGAATGTTCTTTTGGCAAATATGGCGGCGGGGGGTGGTCACTGATGCAGGGTAGTGGTGGAGGGGGATAAGTGGAAAAGGGTTCACCTAGGGCACGCTTCTATGGAATACGAATGTGTTCATCTTGTCGTAGGGTGCTATCTCAGTTTAATATTTTCTTGTTTGTAAAATAATTGTTTATAAACAAGAAAATATTAAACTCCCATCCTGCTACATTCTCAATTAGAGGAGCACCAGTCTCTCAAGTACATAGGCAGTGTCTAATAAAAGAAAACAAACCAGTATGTCAAGCCCTCAATATTACTGCATGTAACTATGAACCTTATTCTTGAAAAATTGAAACTTAGTGGTTACCATAGTTTCCAAGAGGAGGGGGGAGGGAAGAATGGGTGGAATATAGAGCATCTTTAGGGCTTTGGAATTGTTCTGCATGTTTTTGCAATGACAAATGCAGGCTATTATACATTTTTTCAAAACCTATAAAAGTGTATGGTGCAAAGTGTAAACCATAATGTAAACCATTGACCATGGTTAGTAGCAATGTTTCAATATTTGTTCACCAATCGTAACAAATGTACCATACTCATGTAAGATGTTATTAATAGGGGAAAATGTGAGAGGGGAAGTGGGTGGGGTATATGGGAATTCCCTATATTTTCGATGTGACTTTTCTGTAACCTAAAGCTTCTTTGAAAATAAAAAATAAGACAGTGGGGGAACATATAGAAAAAAAACTGTAAATATACATAAAAGGTAACAGATCTTATGGTGATGAAAGGCACAATGCAAAAAAAAAATTTTTTGGCTTAGGCTTTGGATTACAGAAAAGTTTCAACTATGGCAGGGGAGGGTCACTGGTGCAGGGTGTCAGTGGTGGGGGGAATGTGTGGGGAAGGATGCACGCAGGGCATGCCTCTATTGAATTTGAATGTGTTCATATGGTCATAGGGTGTTATCTCAGTGGGTGAAGACCTACACAGTAACCAACAAAATATTAAATTCCTATCATGGGGAGTTCTGCTCCATTCTTTAATGGAGTAGCAAGAATCTCTAGAGTACATAGGCAGTTCCTAGCAAAAGAGGAGAGACCAATATGCCAGGCCTTTGATATTAATGTTTGTACTTATGAACATTATTCTTATAAAATTGAAACTTAGCCTAGTAACACTTATTGTCTAAGAGTTACCTCCCAAAAACCTCCTTGTTTCTCAAATGTGGTCTCTCTCTAAGTCAAATTCAGTGTATAAGCTCACTGCCTTCCCCCCAATGTGGGACATGACTCCCAGGGATGAGGCTCCCTGGCACCGAGGAATTATTACCAAGTGCCAACTAGCGATGCATTTAGAAAAAGACCTAGACCAAAAGAAGGAATATTTAATACAAATGAGTTTTTATGGTTAAGAGATTTCAAAGTGAGTCGGGAGGTCATTCCAGAGGTTATGCTTATGTGCATCTCAGGAGGATCTCATCGACTGCCACTGTAAACAGTGCCTCAAGCAGGGGTATTCCTGAGGCTCTAGAGACATCAGAACATTATAGGTGGGGCAGACAACCCAGGAAATCGGCACCCCGATAGTTGGTCTTACTTTGTAATATATGATAACCTATCTCCCCAATCTAACAGAGTTAGACTCGTTTATAATTTTCCTACATATGGTTCTTCTGCGCCTTTTATTTGAACCTATAATTTATACCATACCCATTAAATATATGTTCCAGAGATTTAAATCTTCAGTCTGCCCATACACTAGTTGAGCCCTGAATCTCAGCAGAGTTTCAGCCAACACTTACTGTCCAATTCATCAGACTCACCCAACTAGCAAAAGGATGATGATGGGCAAAGTCCATACCAAAAACAGAGTATCTACAACTGCAAGCAAGACAGTTCCATCCATCTGCCCCATGGGATATAAGCCCCCTCTCAATTGGAAGCAGAGTGGGCATCACCATCCCCAACTACTCAAGACTGAGGAATGAACAAACATAAGGGTGGGAATGCAACTATGGACCAAAGTAGACTATAATTCTAGTAATGGAAAAACTTGTAACATTGATATAAAGACAGAGGTCATCAGAGGTTTTGAGGAGAGGGAGAGGGAAGAATAGGTATAATATGGGGCATTTTGGGGACATTGAAATTGTTCTGCATGATATTGCAATGACAGATATAGGCCATTATACATTTTGTCAAAATCTATAAAATTGTGCAGTGTAAAGTGTAAACTATAATGTAAACTATAGATCATGGTTAGTAGCAATGCTTCAATAGTTGTTCATCAATTGTAACAAATGTACCACACAAATGAAAGATGTTAATGGGGAAAAACGTAGGAGGAGGAGGGAGTGGGGTATATGGAATCCCCTATATTTTCAATGTCACTTTTATGTAACCTAAAATTTCTTTAAAAATAAAGAAAAAAAGGGGGGGGGGCTGAATAAATAAAAAGTTATTTTATATTTGAGTAGAGACCATAACAGTTTTACCTAAATCTCTCAAAATAGTATAGGGTAAATTCTGTATCACAGAGTTTCTATAAAACAGGATTCCCATTTGTGTGATCAGGATGTGCATCCTAATTGGTATTTAAACTGGGTGTAGGAGATAGGTCAGAGGTCAGAGGAAAAAAGATCGACAAAGGCATTTCAGAAGAAACAATGAGCACAAAACTATAGAGAAAAGAAAATGCCAGGCGTGTTTTAGAAAAGTTTCAATTTCTCCATGATACTTGTAATATTTGTCTGGGTTAGGGGCATATTCTTGAGGAGCTTGAATGCCAGTTTGGCCTTTGTCCAGTGATTTAGGAAGATTGGTGTGGTGTAGTGTACAGGATGGCTTGAGGGTAAGAAGGAGTCTAGTGGGAAAGTTCAAGTTGAGGTAATTAGCGCCAGCACAAGGAATTGAAAGGAAGAGAGAGACGAGAAATATCTTCAAGATCAAATTTCTAAGGCCTGGCCACTGACTGAATATGAGAGAAGAGGGGAGAAAAGCAAAGCCAGCTTCACATCATCAGCCAACCTTTGGCCAGAAGATGAATTATTCTTTCCCTGTGAGTCACACGTTACCAGAAGCCTTTGATTTCCTGGAATTTTTAATGAAATTTCAAAGTCTCTCAACAATAAATTTCCACAATTTTCACCATTTTGCTCAAGGAGTAGTATCCCTGTAACAGATAGTGGAGCAGGGACTTTCTTTTCCAGGAAATACAGGAGAGTAAAAGAGAAAGAGAGACAGGGATCTTCTCTGGATGGCAGAACCTGGAACATGGAAAACTCAAGAGCTCTTGATAACCATTCTTTCTGCCACAGGAACACAAGAAGGAGAGAAAACCACCAGAGAAACAAAAGGACGAAACAGAGACAGGGAGAAACAGGTGCACAGGGTAAAGTCCAGGAGGGAGACGGAGAGAAACTACTGATGCCTTTGGAGTCTCCAATTCCAGGTCATTCTTGAGGCCTATGTGCATTTCTGTCAGGTCCCCTCAGACAACTCTATATTCTTCTAATTAAATTCTTCTTTCGCCTATGCCAGTGTGACAGTTTGAAGTTCTTTTGTGAATCCCAGAAGCTCATGTTCTTAGAACCAGTCCATTCTTGTGGGTGTGGGGCCCTTTGATTGGACTGGGTCAGTGAAGCATGACCCAGGTTGGGTCTCTGCCCTCTTGCTGGGGTCTTGTATAAACTGAGAACTGAAAGCAGAAACACACAGAGAAGGACCGCTGCCATTTTGACCCTGTCGTGTGAGAGAGAGGACGGCAGGAAGACAGAGAAACCCTGAAAGGCTAAGAGAATGCTGAGAGAAACCCCGAGAAGGTGAGAAAGAGGTTGGAGGCTGGAGTCAGTAGAGCAGGCTGGAAGCCAGGAGAAGGCAGAGACCCAGACGAAGAGCCGCCATCTTGCCTGGCCACATGGCAAGAGTCCAGGATCTGCCAGCAGCTGACCTTTGGTAAGACAGCATCTGTGATGGTGTCTTGATTTGGACATTTTCACAGTCTTGGAACTGTAAGCTTTTACCCTAATAAATCTCCGATTATAAAAACCAGTCCATTCCTGGTATTTTACATTGAAAGGCTTAGCAAACTAAAATAGCTAGTTAAAGTAGGGTTTTGATTATTTACAAATGAAAAATGCACATTAATGCAGTTGTTATATAGAAAAGAAATTAGACATTCTCCCTGTTTCCAAAGGGAAAAACAAAAACTAGTACCAACATGTTGAAGTTGTAGAAAAGCAGATATCGATGCGGTGTCTAGAAAAACTATAATACTCAGAGGAATTCACAAAATGAGTATTGTCTGAGCTCCCTGTCTCTGGAAGCATTGCAGCAGAGACTGATGCAATGGAGAAGAGTTCTGGTTCCTGAGAGATGGGATGAGATAAACTATTAGGCTCTTTCCAACTGTGACAATCCATGGGCCTTATGGGGAAAAATTCTCATCATCTTCAGGTCCCCTGGTGCCTGTCCATCTCAAATATGAAAAAAATATTCCACCACCTGCTACTAGCTAATATCCCCACCCCCCATCTCTCAGTTCTTAAGCTTTGCCCTGCCAAAAAAAAAAAAAAAAAAAAAAAGTTCGGGTGCTGGCAGGATGGGATATAACAAGTATAAATGTCAAAGTGGTGGTAGAAAGCTGGAAAGGAATTGCTTTTCTAATCCTTGCAGGGAGAAGTGCAATGTAGGAGTCAGACAAGGAAAGGGTTGGCACATAAAGTAAAAAGAGGGAGAAGCTGCAGAGGGTCTGTCAGCTCTAGGACAGTAGCCCCCACTATTCCCAGCTCCTCCCAGAGACTGCACATAGTAGGAGCTCAATAAAGTCACTGACTAAATAGATGAGTGGATAATGGATGGATGAATGAATAAAGAGATGAAGCAGTCAAGAAATTCTGGCAAGAAAATAGAGGAGCCAGGATACAGAAATTAGAGTTACCTTACAGAGTACCACATAATCAGTTGAAACACCATCTCCTTCAGTCTGAGCTGTGCTCATTGGGTCTGATTTGTCATTTCAAGGCCCCATATGCTTGGTCTCAGAAGTAATTGTAAGACTGACTGTTAATATAGAGCCACTGCCTTTCCAGACACCAGGTATTTAAATCAAAATATCCCCCAATCACCACCATGAACATGGATTCTTTTTCCATCACCACTGCTCCAGGCTTACTCTCGCAGAGCATTTGACTGGAGCTAACCAATGATGCTTCTCTGTCTTTTACTCTGAAGCAAATTTTAAGTGGAGGAGTAATCCCTGAACACAACAAGGGGTTTGAAAACAATTTTGATGGCTGGAAATAAATTAAGGTGCTTAAATTATCCTTTAAAGTCAGTGAAGAGCTTGAGTCATGCTGGCAACAATATAGAAATCAGGCACTTTGAATCTGAAAACTCTTGAGTCACATAAGTGACCTGCGAGTGCTGGGAAGAGAAGCCTCAGAGTGTCTTGTTCAAATTCCTATCCAGAGCTCAGGTGCTATGAAGATGGAGAAATAACGAGCTCCTCCTTTTCCCCAATACCCTTTTCACTCTTCACCCTTCAAGCTCTGTTTCAGGAATTAAATTTCTTCTCTCTTTCTACTTTCAAACCCTTGACTTTTCATCTGCCCCATTTCTTGCCTGAAAGGTTTGGCACTCTGAATTCCACCTTACCATGTGCAACAAGCACTGACCATCAAGGGAATAGGGTGGAAAAATTCCTTTAACTGTAGACAGCACTGTGATAACCAAATGTTCCCAGGGTGAACCTTCCACAGGCTGACTTAAAAGCCTAATGATTTCCTCCTGGATTTTCTTTTCTGATAATTCATTCTTTTGATTGGCATTATGCCACAGGTCAAGTCAAAATATCAGCTCCATCATGGAAAGGGAAATTCGGGGAGGGGAGACAACATTGTTTCATTTTATTTCGTTTTCTTAGATCCACTTCACAGGAGAAAACCTATACCGAAGTCTTAAAAAGGAGCCTAAGTCTTTCCTTTTTACTCTTGGTGCTTGTAAAAGACTGGCTCACACACTCCAGGAGAAGGAATGGCCCCGGTTAGAGTGTTAGCTGTATGGCATGTGCTTGGACCATGGACATAAACCAGTCTGAATCACCTAAGGACTGAACTTGTAGAAAGCTCCTAATGTTGCCCTATAAGTCTCTGCCTTAGATTAGTCGTGATTCTGAATATTTCATCAGACACCACATTACTTTTCTTCCATCCACTCCACCATGTATTGATTTCATTGATTGATTCATAGCCAACTTCGTTACGAAATTAAAGTAAGAACTTTTTCACATGTGGATTTCCAGATTATTACTACATCCTCTGACATGTACATGAGGTCCTGGATCTTAAGGGGAAACACTCTAACTTCTGAACACATTAATTCAGAAATCGCAGTGACTTCACGCAAAGTTTATTTCCAGCTCAAGTAAAGTTCAGTCGAATGGCAAAGGGAGTGGGGGGTGAGTAAAATAGAACGGCTGCCGCATTGGGCATTGCCTGGAGAAGAACGCTTTCCAAGATGGCTTTTCCAGAAGACAAAAGCAATTATCTGCAGGGATTTTCTGCAAAAATGAAACACTCCCTAGAGGGTTGCTGATAAGCAACACCTAGTGATAAAACTAATTTTGGTCAGGTATTGAGAGCTTATTAAAATGGACAAGCACACCATACTAATCAATGTCTATCTGCTCCCCACTTTGTAAGACTCCTCATAGGTAGAATGAAAACTTAATGTCAAAAATTTAAATAAAAAGAAAAAAAATCTGAATGTCAGCCCATCGGAACATTTCCTCACTTGCTTCCCTGTTTGCTCTAAGAGAGCTTTTTACTCCCTCGGTGGAGCTCCCTTCTATTTTCTGAACAGGATGCTGCCCAATTCATGAATGGATCAATAAAGCTGTGAGATCCTAAATTGCATGAAAAGTTTTTCTTTTATCAAGGAGTCAAGGGGTGTTTTTCTCCATAGAGTTATCCAGGGACCCAGGCCCCTTCCAACATGTTGCTCCATTATTCCTTCTTTTTTTTAAATTAATTTAATTAATTAATTTATTTCCACCTTCTTGTTGTTTGCACTTGCTCTGTCTGTTCATCTTCCTTGTTTCTTTAGGAGGCACCAGGAACTAAACCCGGGGCCTCCCAAGTGGGAGAGAGGCACCTAATCGCTTGAGCCACCTCCATTCCCTGGTTTGTTGTATCTCTCATTATGTTTTTCTTCTTATGTCTCTTGTTGTGTCATTTTGTGGCACAGCTTTCTGTGCCTGCCTGTTGCACCAACTTGCTGTCTTCTTTAGAATGTACCAGGAACCGAACCAGGGACCTCCCATGTGGTAGGCAGGAGCCCAATCACCTATGCCACATCTGCTTCCCTCCTTTATCCCTTGATGCCTTAAGGTCATCTGTCTTCCAGAAGATGAAGGCAGCAGATAGAGGAAGAGAGAGAGAGAGCATGGGGGTTGCACACAAGGCTTTTAAGGGCCAGACTTCTGCCCACAGCCATTGCATATGGCCCAGTTCAATGGCCTGGCCTAATTACAATGGAGGCTGAGACACGTATTCTAGCTGTGTGCCCAGGAGGGCTGGGAGGAAAAGCAGCCAGTCTCTGCCGCATCAAGCCAACGAAGAATAATAAAAACCCATTTAATAGCCAACATTTATTGAATGCATATGATGTACCAGGCACTGTGCCAAATATTTTAAATTTATTACTTCATTAATCCTCTCGCTAAGAACTCTGTCTCATTATTATTATCGCTAATGAGGATTCTGAGGCTTGAGGAATTAAGAAACTTAACCAAATCCACACTGTTATTCATGGCACAGAATTGGAGTTGGAACCCAAACAGCGTTCCTGCATCCACCGTAAGACAATCATCTGGTCCTCTTCAAAGGCCCACACTTCGGCCACATGACGGTGGTGTCAGTCATTTCCCAGGCCACTTCTTTCTCTCTGATCTTGCTGCTGCTGCCCAATTTAGCTGAACTGACCAGTCCTTGTGTGGCAGTTTGGAAATTCTTTTATGAGTCCCAAAAAGGGAAAAATTGTTTGTGAGCTAAGTCACTGCTGTGGGTGTGAGATCCTTTCAAATTGGACTACCTCAGTGAGGTATGACTCAGGTTGAGTCTCCACCTTCTTGCTCAGTCTGATAAAAAACAGAGACACACAAGAAGAGAGAGCTCTGCCATTTTTAATCCTGCCATGTGGCAGAAAGGAGAGGCTCAAGGAGGTGAGGCCCTGGGGAGAGACGAGTCATGTGCCTGATAGCTTACAACTGAAATTGGGAAGAAAGCAGAACAGTCAAGCCTGAGAGAGGAGGCTGGGTAAAAGACAAAGCCCTATGCCTGATTGCCCCCAGCTGAGCTCCAGGAGGCAGTACAGCCCGGAAGGGAATGGAAAGCCCAGTTAGAGATTGCTGGCCGTCGTGCTTCAACATGTGGCAGCTGACTTGGGTGAGAAAGTACCTCTTATGGTGCCTTGAGTTGGAGTTTTCATGGCCTTGGAACTGTATAAAACCCGACACATTTCTGGTACTTTGCATCTGCAGTCCTTCGGCAAACTAAAATACCTTTTTTTCATCCAAAAACACAATAACAATTTTTTTTCGTCTGAGCAACCCCCTCTCAGTCTGCTCAAAGTGTATCCTGAGGTCAGCTGGTCCTGCTCTGCTTTTGGGGTCAGGTCTAATATGTATATACCTTGCGATTTCATTTGGAGGAAAGATAGCTTATGAGCAGCTAGGAAACCACAGGCATCAACTTCCACGGGTACATCCTGTTTTGTCTCCCTCTCCCCTGCATTTTGCAAAGGATCCATAGAGCTATCCTCCTTTGCTCAATCTGACTGCCAGAGATCAAAGTGGTCCTTCCTTCTGTTTTCTACGTCCTCTCTCTCTCTCACACACACACACCCCAAAAAAATCACAAACATAAACAAGTGAAAATTCTATGTGGGGCTGAAGAAAAGCTCTGCAGTACTTTTTCATCCTCCACATTTCCAAGGCCCAGACCACATACATATGGATTACACTGGCACAAACTTGAAAAGTAATAGAAAAGGTGATGGAATGGTAGTCTAACTGCTATTACCTAGGTCCTCCGGAATGGTTCTTAAAATATTGTAAATGGTGTGGAACAGCAGAAATTAAAGACAAAAGGGGGAAAAGTGCTCGCAGCTTTTGAACTAATTCCCCAGCTCCTACGCTTCTCCAAATAAAGAAGATGGAGCCTGAGGCCATGGCGGCTTCAAACCAGCTACGTGAGCCTGGAGCATCCTCCTAGGAGCACTGAAATTCACTGCAGGCTCCAGAGAGCTCTTTAATGGATTCAGTTTTTGGACTCAAATGCAGAAGGTGAGCTCACAGAGGCTTCTCTAAACCTTAAGCTGTTAAACAGGCAAGAACAAAAGCTCACCAAGAACTACTTTCAAACTATTCTCAGCTGCAAAATCCTTTATTCCCCCAGACAAACCTGCTTTTGGAGTAATATCCAAGGCTTCACTGCTTAAACTCAAGGCATGATTTTCAGAAGCTGCATGTTGTTGTGAAAAACACAAGTCTCATACTGTAAATTTTTTGTGTGATCCTCTTTAAACCATTAAAAGGAAAATGCTCTGAGTTTCTAAAACAGAATTTTAGATGGATATTTTTCAGGAGGAAACCACCATAACTGATTTAAGAAGACAATACTATGATAAGGGTATCCCACAACATCATTTTACAAAGGGAGCAGAGAGAAAGAAAATGAAAATGTAGGGCAAACTACTTCTTTAGGTGTGTGGCTCATGGAGTTATGCCCTCCCCCCAAATATGCTCTGAATCTTAACTCACTTTCATTTGGGTGTGAACCCGGTGTAAATAGGACCTTTTGAAGATGTTATTTTTAGTTAAGTTGTGGCCAACTGAATCAAGACGGGTCTTAATCCTGTTACTAGCAGCCTTATGAAGAGAAAACCAGGGGAGGAGCCAGAAGGCGGAAGTCAATGGTACCCAGAAGAGAAAGGACAGGATATTGCCACGTGACGGGAAAGCCAAGGAACCCAAGGATTGCCAGCCAATCAGAACACTACCCACCCCAGGAGGAAGTCAGCCTTCTAGCCTCTGAAACTGTAAGCCATCAAATTCCTGTTTTAAGCTAACCCATTTTGTGGTATTTGTGATTGCAGCCTAGCACTCAAAGCTAAGACAAGTAGAGTTGCATCCTATGAGCCTAACTTAGTGCTGTGACAAGACCAAATGGATTTTCATAAGTGAGGTCAAAGTGTACAACAGGCCATCTCTGATGGGTCTCCAATATCTATTTGAGAATCCCAGAAGTTGCCCGTTGGATTTTGCTCTTCCAGGGCCAAAGCAAGTTCATCATTAGACCAGGAGGTGCAATGGATGTGGACTGGCTGGAGGCAGACACCCGAGTCAGAGCCCCCGTTCCCCACTCACTAGCCAAATGAACTTTGGCAGGTTATTTGATCTTGTGCCACCCTCTGTAAAACAGGGACAATAACAGGATCCAAATCACAAGTCACTTTCAGCAAGAGAGACTTTTGTATGTCTTGTGCGTGTTCCTCTCCTTACCAAATGGAACTTAACAAGGACTTAAAGAAAACTGTCCTGAAACAGCACTGGCTGGCCAAGAACACAAACGCTGCCGCAGCAGCCAACCGGAGCCCTGGAAAGCAGACGGAGTAGAGAGACTGAGGGGACCCGTCCACCTCCATGAGCCCTGCAACTTCACAAGGACGAAAAAGCCACTCCTGTTCCTCATGAATGGAGTCTTGCTCATCTCTGCATTTCCAGTGCCTAAATGTGACAGAAATATTCTGTAAATGCATGGGGAGTGCATGCATGCATGCATATATGAATGAATGAATATCATTATCTTATAAATCTTTCACCAAATTTCGCTCAGCTTGTGGTGGGCCTTTCTCCAGCCAATCTCCTAATGGCCAAGACATGGAATGTCCAACTGCTGTGGTGAAGCAGGGCCTGTGGGAATGGCCAGGCTTTATCTGGTATGTTTTTAAAATATTAATGTTTAAATTTTTTAATTTAAATAAGGTAATGAAGATAACAAAATCAGATTTAATTAGTACCTGTGTATCTAGCCTTCTCTCCCTGGCCTCCTTTGCCCTCAAGCAAGCTAAGGATGCTTTTCTCATTATATTCTGGAGCAGAGGGAACTGCTGAGGAGAGCAGAAAGCTGGCTGCCTTTGCAGTGCCTCCTCCTCTGCCAGCCACATGCCAACAGAGATTTGCTGCAAAAACAGGAGCGCTGCAATGCAGTATTTCCCTCTGGAACTCTGATGCTGTACTAAAGATTTCAGACATGCAATGAAAGGATATTTGTTTGAAGTGTTCAAATGCAATTTAAATGGTAGTTGTAAAAAAAGGCAGATGAATTATTGCCAGCTCGGCAGCACTTTTTTGAGCTGGCCCATCCTAATGGTATTTTTGCTGAACTAAATTATTGTAAGTCCTCTTGAAAATTAGAGAGCTCTTCCCCAGAAAGATTCTGCTGCTAATAACTGTAACCCTTCACCACCGTTGCAGGGCTTTGAGCTGGCCACTAAAAAAATGACAAGCTCTGAACCCTCGAGAGCCAGGAAAAGAAAACCGATAAAGGACCAGCAGGGAACTCATAGCAAGCCAGGGGAATTTCAAGCTACTTTTCCTTTTTAAAGGGAATTTTCCTTACTCCTACTGATGCTAATGACAGGGCTTCTGATTTCTCCTTGAAGATGTCTATCCGCCTGTAGAATAGGGGTTCTTAACCTTTTTTTGTTCAACAGACCCCTTTGCCATTCAGGTGAAATGAATACTACTGTAATTCATTTATTGCATACAATCATAAGTGAAGGAAATGCTAGGTTTCAGTCAGAGGTCAGAGAAAATAAGATAAGTTGATTTTTTTCAAATCAAAGTCATGGACCCCTTGGGGACCCGTGGGCCCCTGGTTAAGGACCCCTGCTGTGGAATATGACTCTGGGACCTAACTTATTCCTCCACAATGTGTATTCCAGGGGGTGCACTATTGTCTCATCCTCCAGAACATTCTTTCCTTTCTCTTCCTTTCAGGCACTTTCACAGGCATGCCACTAAATTCCCCAGTCTCAGTACAACAAAAATCTTTCAACAACAGCTAGCAGATTCGACATTGGTCCTAATTCCAAAGTCCAACTTAATTCTCAGAAATCAGAAGCAAGTTAAAGGCTAAGAGGAAGCACCGGATCAGCTCTAGGTCACAGGGGTTGAGTGGGAGCACTGTGGAAAGAAGAAGGCAGGCTTCCTTATCCAGTCTTTTTTTTTCATTTTGTAGATTTTTATGTCTGGTATGGAAAATGGTGTTTGGTTCTGCACTTTGGAAGGATGGAATTCAGGACCACTGTAAGATTCCATTAGCCCTCCTTAGCCCTCGGCAGGTAAAGAGCCGCCAATGCAGACTCGGCTTTATAAATATGGAAATGAAGCACTAGCAGATTAAGAAACACGGCCAAACTCCTCACCCAATTAATGCAGGAAACACCACCTGGTGTGTGTGGTTACATGTGAGTGTGGATATAGACATATTTACATGTACATACATGTATGTATATCCATATATAAGCTTTTGATAAGACCTTTGGCTCTTATGAGCATCTGCCCATTTCCAGAAATTCATACCATCTTATTAGAGACTGAAAATAGGTTAAAACATCGCCAGAGGTAGTCAGTCTTTGTTTTCTTTCTTTCCAGCTAATTTTATTTCCCCTCTTCAGTCATCTCATAACTGGTAAAAAAAAAAAAAAAAACAGGATGGCTCATCATCAAATCATTAAGCCCAGTCTATGAAATTGCCACTTGGTTAGCTAACATTATCCTGTGCTCAGGAGCGAACATGTTGAATCTTTAATTAACCTGCACCTTTCCTATGAGCAACTGGACTCATTTCTGAATGTTAGGTTCTAATCCTCTTCCCATAGCTAATATCTAAAGGTAGGATTTTTACAAAAACCAAAAAGCTTTCTAAATAAGCTCTGTGCTCACTTTTTGTAAAATTGCTTCTGCCATGGAATATTTTGAACGTCCTTCTCCTTCTCACTTACTATACGTGAATTAATTCATGATCCTTGTTGCAACCATCTCAGGGTATGAGAGAGAGAGCACATAAAGCCCTTCACCCCAGGCACCCCTGAAATGCAGCAATTGCTTAAACTAACGAGCCTGTAATAATATTGGCAAGTTTATAGGATTTTTTTATGAGCAAGGTAATGACCATCCGAAATGGTCACCTTGACTTCTCCCCCATCTTTCAATTCTTTTAACATATCATTACAGGGCAAAAGACACGACCTATCTTATTCTGAGAGGCCTTTCATATAAATCATTTGCACAGAGTTCTGGCTGAACTGGGGGAACCAGAAAGACGTATCTTCTCTGAGGGCTACACCCGAGGCTCCGCCGTGCATTTGACTGCCCCTCCCAACACTGCTGACGCCCACTCTTCCGTTGCCTCAGGTAATCTCTGATACTGTGCTCCTTAGCACACATTTTTCCAAGTGGAAGATATTGGCTGAAAGAAACACTCTTAGTTATGTAAGTAGTTACCCAATGAAGCTAGATTTCTGGTCCCAGCAAGGTCTCTTTCAAATACAGTTTCTGACTATTCTACTAAGAATGGGAACTACATCAACCACATCCTCTGATTTCCCGTGGGGGCCCAGATTTAAATAGCCTGTCCCGCCGTAGTCAGAACTACATTCACGCTTGTGAAACTATGTATTCTGAAATTTGTGTAGTAGGCTTAATGTTGCAACTACTTCAATTTTGGGCCCTTACCCTTAAAATGATTTCTTTCTTGCTATACTCTGCCACCATTTTAACCAAAGGGAAGGGGTTGAGGTAAATCCATATCAGGGCAAAGGAAGATAGGATGTCAAGGAAATCCTTTTCATAGAGGAAAAGGATGGGAAGCCATGCCCTTTCTTGCCCAGGTGAATAACTGAAGAAAAGAGATAATATTGAGAAATTAATATGAGCATTCACATATCTCCCTCTTAGGATGAAACCCCATAAGGAGACACAATAGAAGCATCCAGATTGTTAGAAGAAACTAGCGAGCAAATAATGTCGTGCTATATCTCCCAGCTAAAGCTTGGGGAAGGCCTCCGGGAGCCTCCCCCATGTGCAGCCACAACCAACCCAGGGAAGGGCTATTATTTCAGCCTTGAAGGAGAGGAGCAATGGAGGAAATGAGCTAAAGGCAGCACTCTCCATATCTCATATCATATCTCTCATATCATATCTCCCATAGCACTCTCAAATCATATCTCCCATAGCCTGTCCAGTTCAGGCAAAATCCCCAAATCTCCACTTCTCCTGATTGGGTTCTGCAGAGAGTTACTAAAAGCCCTGGAGGAACAGCAGAAGCCTGGTATTAGGATGAAACAGCTTCATTAGGTGGACTTCATGACCAGGACCACAATCTCCAATAGTGGGTGCCAGCCCAATGCCCAAATGACCAAATGAGCAGAGCCACACCTCAGTGGTCACTGGTCCAGAGAGAAGGCAGGGCAGCCAGCAAGGTTCTACAAGAGAGTGAAAGCTTCCAGCCCCATCTTCCCCACAACCACCCCCTACTGCCACAAAATCATTAAATCCTACGCATGGAACCAGATACCACCCTAGCAAGGAAGAGGGGAAAGGGGTGAAATATGAAAACTCAACAGCTACCCAAAGATACTGAGTCATTCAAAATAGGCTATTTAAATAAAAAGAGGCTGGGTTAGCATTAATCAGCTTAAGTCTCTCCACCATGCAGAGAAAATAATGTGTTTCCTGGGATGGGTGGGGGGAAATGGAGGTTGAATTGTGAGGAAATGTATTCTGTTATATAATAAACAGACAAAAACTAAGACCCTGAAATCTATTTCTTAGACATAAACCCTAGAGAAAATCTTGCTCTTGAGTATAAAGAAACATGTATGAAATCCATTCATAGCAGAATTATTTGTTGATGCACAAATTCTGAGAATGACCTACATGTCCTTCAACAGGAGAATCGAAAGATAGGTTGGGGTAAGATCACACAATAAAATATCATAAAAGAAAGCTATATATAACAATATGGATGAATGTCACCAGCATAATTTTAAACAAAATAATACAAGTTGCAAAAGAATACATTTAGGTAGTATGATATCATTTACATAAATTACATAAAACTAACAAGATTATTGGTTTAAGATGGTAATAATTGCAAACATTTAATACAGAGCTTCCTGTGCATGAGGTAATGTTCTAAGATATTAAATGATTTACTCTTCACAACAACTTTAAGAGGTTGGCATTCTTGTTACCAGCCCCCCTTTTACAGATAAGAAAACTGAGATAAACACACTAATGCAAAATGTTAATAATAGGGGAAAATGTGCATGTGAGGGGGTTATATGGGAACTCTACTTTCCACATGATTTTCCTGTAAACCTACAATTTCTCTAATTAAAAAAACAACTGAGATATATATAAAGAAGTTAAATAACGTGTACAGACCACACAGCTAATAAATGGGAACACCAGGTAATCTGATTGCATAAACTATGCTCTTAACCACTCTACTTTATGGCCTCTCATACTCTACAAATAAGTAGTAAAAATATAAAGAAATACATGATTCTCATAAATTGAAAGTTCAGAATAACCAGTTTCCTCTGAGGAGGAAAGAGTAATGCATTAGGGCCAAGGACACAGCTAAAGAGGAGAGCTTTAAGGATTGATACTATTTCATTTCTTAGGTTTGTGATATTTATTATATTATCATTTATATCTTTGGTATATGTAGAATATTTTACTAAAAATTGTTTAGTAGCTATATTTTCTTTACCCAACTAAGTAGAATGTGAGTTAACTTCAAGTGCAGCAATGTAGCAACATCATTTGGGATGCTATTGGCTTATGAATTCCAGTGCAAATCAGTCTGCAGTTTTGGCAGGTGTATCTCTTGTTATTTAGCATCAATCAAGAAAGGTACATGTGGATAGAAATCAAACTGTCCTTCAGAGTGTTACCTACTAGCACTGCTGAGGATGGTGAGAAGGTTGGGGACGCCAGGAAAGCCAAATTCAAATATTTGGATTAGAGCAGACATCGCAGTAAGGTGAAGTACCTATGGCTTTTACTTGAGGTGTGCCAGTTTCCTGCTGAAGAGGGATCTAAAGGAACTGAACAAAAGGCAAGAATTGTGGAAAGTGAGCCTTAAGGTATTTCCCTGATGCAGGCAACTTCAAATGGCTAATCTGCCAAGTTTAGGTAGCACTTGGCCAAGAACCCATATCCTTTTTCACCCAGTCTGGAGAATTGGCTTCAATTACTAGGACATGCTTTTGGGAAAATTAGGCCTGAAATGTCCAGTCATTACAGCAACCAAAGATCCTTCAGTGGCCATAGAGAAGGTCGGAGTAGCCTTGAGCAGGCTGAACACAGAGGAGAGAATCTGAGGACAGCTGGGAGAATCTGTGTGTGGGGTTGAAGACTAGTGTGGCCCAGAAGATTGTCAGCTTTGGGAAATGTCTGAGAATGTGACCACTATACTATCCATATACTAATCCTCCTGTCCTTCGTGGATGAGGAAAAGGAAAATCATTGACTTTTCAGCCTTGGAAACTCTGCCAGGAAGTTTTCCATACCAATTTATGGTATGAGGCAATCCTGCCTCCGCCTTCACTTTGATTCAAATCTATTTTTTTTAATGTTCTAAGAAATGATAGCAGCCACCTTTCCCCAGGGCAAAATATTTCCCTGAAGCTATGTATTATTCTCCCCAGCCTGTTCTCTCACTCCTTGGATATAATCTGAAGCTCTTGACTTCAAAATTCAAGCAGTGTTTGCTGCAAGCTGAAGAAGAGAAATAAAATGAATTTGAAAAAATAGAAAGAAAACGCAGACTATTTTATTGGTATTGTATGTTTCTTAAATACTATAATTTGTACTTTACAATAAGTGGTTTTGGGGTCCCATCAAAGCACATACAAATTTTTTCCTCCAGGAAAAATGGGCAAAACTCCCAACCTCTGCCTTAACACTCCTCTGAATCAACAGAAACATAGAATAAATATGGTTTCCATTCTTTCCCAAATCATTTTCTTTGGAGAATAAATATAAGGAGAAGACTTAAGAAAGAAAATGGGTTGAGAAGAAAAAGAAAGAGAATACAAGAAGGGAGCAAAATTAGAGAATAGGAACATCAATTAAAAAAATAAGCAAGAGCAAAAAGAAAAAGAAGATAAGTAGATTACATTTTTCATATTGGATACTGACAAGAAAACCAGGGTTTAGTGTCCTGGAAGTGTGCCTCTACTTTTCCCAGATTATTAAAAATTTTTCTCAAAACTGGTTTCATAACAGCATTGAACAAGATTTTCTAAGATAGGAGAGCTGTTGAATTGGAGGAGACAAAGAAAGACCTAAACTCCAAAACGGTTGGATCCCCAGACAGTGAGGGAGAGGACCACCCAAGAATAAAGACTACACCCTGTGTGCACAGCTATCCCAGGGATCCTGAGCCCTCTAAGAAGGGTCATTGTGTATGTACCTAAAGAGGCTCAACAGTGAGTACAATAGCTTCATGAGCAAACTCAGCAAAGGGAAAATGGAAGCACAAATCTTCAAACAGCTATGGTGTACTGAAAACTGGGTCTCTTCCCTGTTGTTCTAGACCAGTGGTTCCCAACCAGGTGTGATTCCCCTTCAATGGGATATTTGGAAATGGAGACATTTTTGGTTGTCACATTTGGGAGTGGCAGTACTACTGGCATCTAGGTCATAGAAACCAGGATTGCTGCTAAACTTCCTACAAGGACAGGATGGCCCCTCACAAAAAAAACAAAAAACAAATATATAGCCCAAAATGTCAATAGCATTGAGCTACACTAGATTAAGCAAGTTCTGTGATTCCTATGCCATCTCAAGGGAGTAGGAAGAAGTGGCCCCAAAATGATTGCAATTGAATTTCCTGACAACATTGTTGAGTAAATGACAAATGCAGGTTTGGTTGGATGATTTGTTTGTTTGCTTTTATAAAGATGTGACATGTTTGGAGCAAGTGCATAATAATTGCAAAATGGGATTCTCCCCCCAGATTCCTAAGACTCCTTCTAAGTACAATAAGCACTTAGTCATATTATAGCTTCTAGAGTTGGAACTAAATGATTTCGAGATGATCACAACTGTTTTGCAGTTTCAGAGAACACTTAGAACTGGCTGCAGAGTAGAGTGGAATGGACTTGTGTCCTGCCTCTTGGGTGTGGTTCTTAGTCTGTCAACAATATGGCGGCCACCGGCAGATGGCATGACCAGGCAGTAAGGATTTAAATCTCTAGAAGATGGACAGATCTTTGCCCAGGTAGAGGAGGGGAGAATTTCAAAGGCATCTGCCAACCTCAAGAAACAGAAGTACTCCTATTTGTTTTGCTTGTGAGGAAGATGGACGTTTCAATGGTATCCATGCAAAGGATTTACTATAAGTAATGTGAGAGCTAAGGTAGAGTTGGGAGGTCTTGAAAAAAAAGAGGGCTCTGGAAGAGAGGCTTTCCTGAGGCAGCAAAAAAGTAGGTTTCCTGATATCCTGATACGAATGTCTGCTTTTATTCCTGATAGCCAGGACTTGTAGGTAAGGAAAAGAAAAAAGCCTAAATGTCCACCTGGTGATGGACAGCAAGTTGGGGTGGAATTGGCCTTCCTCATGAGAACCACCACTCTACCCTGCATCCTAATGATCCCCTGGAAGTAGCCTGAAAAGCCTTAATGTGGGGTTTTCATACTCAAGCTGGGATCTAACTTTTTTCTAATATGGGGAGCCCAGAGACTGGGTTGCTTATGAATCTGAGGGTTGAAAACACTGTGGATGAGTAGTTCCTGGGCCAAATTTTATCCGAAAATCAGAAAATATATGAATATTGTTTTTTTCTTGTCTTAAATGTCATGATGCAAATTCATTACAAATACATGGAAACACAGACATATAAATGCATGTAAAAAACATACAGAAAACATAAACTAACACAAATTCTCTTGTCTGGAGGAATAAAAGGCTATTCAGAATGTTAATAAAATGAATATTCAATAGAATTAAAACATTTACTTATCTGGCTTTAGAAGAAAATCCTTTCATTTCTCTGTGATTTAATATTTCCATTTTCCTTTTAGAGAAATAATAGTTACTATTAAAAGAAGGAAATGTTACAAGAAAAAAAATGTATGTTCCTATGGCACTTTTATACAGAAAGCATTACATAAAACTTTTCCTCTAAAATGCTCAAAATGCCATTCTTTCAGGAAACTTATTGAACAGATAAAGCAAACTGTATTTTAAACACTGAAAACTGTCTGCTAAAAGAACCACCCACTACTTAAAGCCAAGCATCCATTTATACAATTTATTTTATCTGAATGATTTAAACCCTAAACTATTTGGGACCATTAATCAAGTTTTAATTCCTCTTCTTTAGTCTAACTTGTCAAGCGCCAGATGTAAAATAGTACAACAGCTCAGGTAAGAAATAGGAAATGTGTATTTCATTATTAAAGGTAATAGTATCATAATTTTTAAAAGGATGCAAGTTAATTGACTCTTACATTTTATTCTCTACTCAGATTTTAGTTCATCTTTATACTTTTATGTTTTTATAATATGGCTATAGATTGTGATTTAATCTATTTAAATGGGATAGTATTTCACAGAAAATGGACATCCCAGAACTCCTTACCAAGATGAAAGACCATGTTAGTAAAACAGTATTAAATTACTTAGCAATAGCAATTGCTCTGCTTCTTTCCACTAGAGTAAATGGTAAGAAAGGAACATCTCCCCATACCAATGTCCATTGGCATTTCAAAACTTGGACTGTTGACATGATTTAATATTTCACTGTAATATCTACCACTTCTAATTAGGGTGACTAAATATCAATTTAAAGAGAGAGAGAGAAGTTTTAAAAATATATGTCCTAATCAAATAAAAAAATAATTCAAAGGTCTTTTTTATCATTGGAAACACTTTCCAGTTGAAATATATAAAAGCACATTTAAGCAAATTCATATAATCTAATATATAGTAACTGAGTTGAGATGCAGAATACAAAAAATAAATTTTCTGTGACTCAAGAATCCAACACATAATGAATACTAGGTCAATAGAATCAATATCAGTAACTCCAGTCCTAAATGGGTATTTTTCATTGTCTTGAATTTTTCATGTAACTGTTTATATGAATTAAATGAAATAAATGGTAAATTATCAGCATGGCAATAACTACTTTGTTAGAGGCCAAGACTTATAAAGCAAGCAACAGAGGAGGTAGATTCATGGAAGCCTGAGTATTTTTGGCAGCGTGTATATACACACCATATATACACATATATATTCCAAGATAACTGTCTGAGATTATTTGTTTTCATTCCTATGTTTTGGGATTCTGTGGACTCAACTGATGCTGGGAAGAATTTGAGGGTCAGTTCCCATTTTGACCAAGACACTAATTTAGAGAGCTGGCATGGGAGTGGGGGAGCAGAAATATGATTCAAAGATGAAAATATTGTATCTAGGTGAGTTAGATACAAGTAATTTCTTGAAGAAAGGCCTGAAAAGGAGAGAGACTAACAGCTGAGCCCACTAGTCTGTCTAAAAGCAGAAGAACCAGACACTATGTGTGTCCTAATAGTATGAATGATGTATGTTGCATCACCTGTGATGTATTTTTGCCAAGAAAGTTTAACTTGATTCTGATCAAGCCTTTAGATCTAACTTCCAATTTATAGGATATGTGAGGGATGAAAGAATAAGGTAAGCAATATTAGACAAATACAGAACGTAAGACACTGTACAGAAGTTTTTTTTTTTTTCAATAGGTCAATGTTACTAAAAGAGAAGTTGGGAGGAAACAATTTCATATTAAAAGAGACTTTAAAAAATATAACAACCAAACAGAGCCCATGGATCTTTGTCTAATTACAGTTTTTTTAAAAAAAGCTCTAAATGACATTTTTGGGATTATTGGGAAATTTTAATGTGAACTATGTATTAAAAGATAATAAGGACTAAGTGTTATAGTTGCAAAATGTGGTAATGTTATCATGGATACTTTAGGAAATATCCTTACTTTTGCAGACTGAATACTGAAATATATGTGAAATGTCATAATGTCTATAATTTATTTCAAAATATTTCATAAAGATGGAAATCATCTTCCAAAAATGGTTGAGGAAAGAATTGATCATGAGAACCTTTGCAGATAAGAACTATAAAATACTGAATAAAATTTAAACTAAAATGATTATAAGATCTTGGAGAATATTCAAAAACAAACAGAAGCAAGAGGAAAATTTAATACTAAAAGACTGCAACTGGAAGATTTAAGAATTTTGAGTTTGCCTCTTTTTGATCCATGGCTATGCCTAGCTCCCTCCCTCTCCCCACTCCACACACACATACATCCCACTATAGCTGCTAATCTACAGTGGGAAAAGCAACAGTCTTATCAGCTAAAGGTTTGAGAGTTCAGTGTTCAGACTTTTCAAGCAACCGGAAATTTAAAGGTGAAATTTGCCTGCACTAGAGCCTCAGAAAGAGTAAGACCAAAATTTAGAGCAAAATCTGCCCAGATTTCAGGCTAACAGCTAAATGCTGTATGAGGTTATAACCGTTGGCCAATTTGATGTAATTATGAATTCCAAAAATATAAGTGGATCATGCTTGTAAACTGATCTGTTAATCTGGGATGATTAGGTTATGATTAGGGCGTTGAGCCCCACCCCTTGGTGGGTGGGGAATCGAATATAAAAGGCAAGGCAAAGGACAGAGCAAGCAGTCTTTTGAGAAGCAGTTTTGAAGAAGAGAAGCAAGCCGTTCGCCTGATCGCCTACAGCTGACCTTGTGGAGGAAACGGGAGCTAAGCCCGGAGAGAAACGCAGCCCCGGGAAGAGAGGAACCCCAGAAGACTGAACCCGGGCAAACGCCGGCAGCTGTCTTGCTCTCTAACACGTGGCAATGGACTGTGGTGAGAGGAGAAACATAACGCTTTATGGCCTGGTATCTGCGGACTTCTACCCCAAATAAATACCCTTTGTAAAGTCCAACCCATTTTTGGTATTTCACTTTAGCGCCCCTTTGGCTGACTAATACAGAGGCCTTGTGGCAATTTGATATTATTTATGGATTCCAAAAAGGAGATATTTGATTATGTTTGTAAACTGGTCTGTTCTTCTGGGCATGATACCCTTTGATTGTATTAGATTCAGCAGAAATGTCTGATTAAATTATGTTAAGATTAGGGCTATGACTTGACCACATCATTAGAGCATGCAGGGCTGAGTCCCCTCCCCCTTGATAGGCAGATTAAACAAACTCTCACACAGAGAAAAGGCACAGAGGATACTGTGGCCCCAGGAAGAGAGATGAGCCTGATAGTTTACAGCTGACCTTGTGAAGAGACCAGAGGAGCTGAGCCCAGAAAGAAACAAGCCCTGGGAAGAGAGACAAGCCTTATGCCAGCCTACAGCTGAGATTGCAAGAAGCTAGACCTACATAGCTTTAAGAGGAAGAGGAAGAGGAAGGCTGAACCCTCACAGACATCACCCAGCATCTTGCTTCAACATGTGGCAACAGAGTTTGGTAAGGAAGTAACCTTGTCTTGGACTCTTTAGGGCCTTGTGACTGTAAGCTTTTACCCCAAATAAATACCCTTTATAAAAGCCAACAGATTTCTGGTACTTTGCATCCACACCCCTTTGGCTTACTAATATATGTCCTGTTGAAAAAAGCAGTCAGAGACCAGAGAAAGATCTATTCTTAAAATTTAAATAGAGCCATATTCCAAGTTTAATACTTCTCTTAACTGAGCATTTCACAACCATGAGCAGTTCAGGTAAAGACAGTTTAAGCTGAAAAGACCTGAAGAGTCAGAGTACAGACACTGAAGTAGGTAGAAACTGGGAGGTAAGGGAGGTAGACAGAAGGGATCAGAGAAACAAGAACACAACAGAAAGAGTGAACCACATCTGTGTCAAAATTCTTGGATGGCTGCCAAATATTACAAGGGCAGACTAAAGGGCTGTACTGAGGAGCCTTAAAAACAGCCAGCAGCTACATGCTGCAGAGGAGATAAAGTTTGCAGTTCCAATCCAGATAAGTTAACAACCTACTAGAACAGGGACCTAATAATACACAGAAGAACACAATAGAACCCAGAATCACTGCAGTATAAATAGAACCCAGAATCACTGCAGTATATTATATGTCTGACATTATTTATAATGTCTAGTTCTCAACCAAAAAGCCACCCAAAGAAAGAGAAAACTGTGACCCATAATCAGGGGAAAAGGCAGTCAAGAGAAACTGATTCCAAGTGGGGCTAGATGTTGGATTTAGCAGGCAAAGACAAATCAAAGAAGTTATTATAAATAGATTACAGAAATTAACAGAAAATATGTTGGAAGAATTAAAGGAAAACTTGCCAGCAATAATTGATAGGAAAACACAAGAGAAAAGTAGAAATTATTTTTTTCAAAAAGATATTATTGACCTGAAATGTAAATAACTGGAATTAAGAATGACTAGATAGAAGGTAGGAAGTGGAAAAAATATAATCAGTAAACTTGAAAATAGATCCATAGATATTGTCCTAACTGAGAAAGAAAAGAAAATGCATTGAATAAAAACACGACAGTACCTTAGGAAATTTGGGACAATGTGAAATGTTCCAAAGAGGGATAATGGTAATTCCAGAAGGAGAGAAAGAAAGGGGAAGAAAAAAATCTAGAAATAATGTCTAAACACTTTCCAAGTTTGCTGGAAAACAGTAATTTATCAATCCAAGAATTTCAATGAACTGTAATTAAAGTAAACGAAAGGAAAATCATTTGTAGATGCATCACAATCAAACTGCTGAAAGCCAAAGGTAAAGAGAAATAATACTAACTGCACAAAAACTCTTCCAGAAAATAAAAGAGGAGGAAACACTTCCTAACTTTTATTATGCTAGCATTCACTGATGTCTAAATTAGACTACATTACAAGTAAAATGAAACAATAGTCCTCATGAACATAGACATGAAAATCCTTAACAAAATTTTAGCAAGTCACATCCAAGAATATATAAAAGAAACAGAAACAATATGTCATCACTTATTAAGTAAGCTCTATTACAGGATGCAAGAGTTGGACTAACATTCAAAATCAATTAATGAATTTCAAGAGATTAAAGAAGATAAAGCATGATATCTCAATACATAGAGATAAAATATTTGACAAAAATTTAACACCTATTTATGATGAAAATTTTCAGCAAAGTGGAATTAGAGAGGAGCGGATGTAACTCAAGTGGTTAAGCACCTGCTTCCCATGTACAAGGTGCTGGGTTCAATCCCCAGTACCTCCTAAAAAAAACAAGTGGAATTAGAAGGGAATTTTCTCAACTTGAAAAATAACACCTACAAACAAAACAAAACAAAACAAAACAAAAACCCAGCATACTTAATGGTGAAAGACTAAATATTTTGTTCCTAACATTGGAACAAGACAAGTATGTCCACTCCCACCACTTCCAATGAATATTGTCCTAGAGGTCCTAACAAGTGCAATAAGGGGAAAAAGGGGATAAAAATCATACAGATTGGAAGAGAAGTATAATGTTTTTATTCATAGATTACGTGACTGTTTATGTAAAAAGTCTTAAGGGACATACTACTAGAATTAATAAGTGAGTTTAACAACATCACATGGTACAATATATAAACATTAATTGTATTCCATATAATAACAATGAAAAATTGGAAAATAATATAAAAAATAGTTACCATAGAATGCATAAAATTATGAATATATGTAGACATAAATTTAACAAAATATGTGCAACTCTTGTCCACTGAAAACTACAAAACATTGCTGATAAAATTAAATCCTTAAGTAAATCTAAAAAATAACCATGTTCATGAATCACAAGACTCAATGTTGCTAAAATGTTAAATCTATCCAAATTGATCAACACAATACACTAGGCTTTTTTAATAGAAATTGATAAGCTGATTCTAAAATTTATATGAACATACAAAAGACCCAGAGTACCTACATGATTTTGAAAAGGAAGAACAAAGTTAGGACTTACATTATTTCAAGACCTATTATAAAACCACAGTAATCACAACAGTTGTAGTATTAGCATAAAGGATAGATTTATCAGTCAATTGAACATAATAGGAAGTTCAGAAACAGTCCTATATATATGTGATGAATTGATTTTTGACAGTTACCCAAATAATTCTATAGGGAAATGGTAAATTTTTCAACAGTGCTGGAAAAATGGGATAACTATATGCAAATAATAATAATGAAAATATTGAACCTTTACCTAATAAAATATACGTAACTTAACTTGAAATGGGAAACCATAAAATGTCTTAAAGAACACATGGGAGAAAAATCCTGGTAATCTTGGCCTAGCCACCATTTCCTCAAAATCTTATCAGAGATCACGATCTATAAAAACAATTTGATAATTTAAGATTCATTGAAATTAAAAACTTTTGCTTTTCAAAATCCACTGTTAAGAAAATGGAAGTCCATAGACTGGGAGAAAATATCTGCAAAACATAGATCCAATAAAGGACTTGTCTCCAGAATATTGAAAGAACCCAAAACTTAATAATAAGAGGACAAACAACCCAATTTTTAAAATGAGTAAATATTTAAACAGATACTTCATCAAAGATTATATGTAAGTGGCAAATAAACATGTAAAAAGATACTCATTATAATTAGCCATTAGGAAAATGCAAATTAGTACCACACAGAGATCCCACTACACACTCACCAGAATGGCTAAAATTAATTGAAAACTAACATAATTGAGGACAGGGAAGGATGTGGAGCCCCCGGAACTCTCATTCATTGCTGGTGAGAATGCAAAATAGTACAGCCACTTTGGAAAACTGTTTTGCAGTTTTTTGTAAAATGAAATATATACTTATTATGCGACCTAAAATCTCACTCCTAGGTATTTACCCAAGAGAAATTAAAACAATGGCCTCACAAAGACTTGTACCCAAATGCTCACAACAATTTTATTCATAAAAGCCAAAATAACTGGAAATAACACAAATATCCATCAAATACAGAATGGCTAAACTGTAGTCTATCCATACACTAGAACACAACTCAAGAAATAAAAAGGAAAAAAATTACTGATATGTTCAACCACATGGATTAATCCTAAAAGCATTACGCTAAGTGAAAGAAACCAGGCACAAAATACTGCATATCCTATGATTCCATTTATATTAAATTCTAGAAAAGACAAAACTATAGGGAATTAAAGTAAAACAGTAGTTTTCTAGAACAGTAGTAAGGAAAAGGAATTGACTGCAAATGGCCACGAGAAAAATTTGGGATATAGAATATTCTATATCATGATTCTGGTGGCTAATACATGACTGTATACGTTTGTCAAATCCCTCATTAAACTCTTCAACTAATTTTGGTGAATTTTATTGCATGTAAATTATATCTCAATAAAAATAAAAACCTAGGAGTAATAAAGTTATATAAATCCAAAACATGGACTAAATATAGTAAAGTATTAGTAAATGTTAATAAGTTGTTAAACCTAGATGATGAATATATGAGGGATTCGTTATATTATTTTATTTCTCTGGATGTTGCAATTTTTTTTTATAAAAATATTTTTAAGAAAGATGTTAGGTGTGATGGTAAGAGACACTTAGGTGGACTTCGTGGAATAAAAACTTAAAAGATTTTTTAAATTTTGATTATGGCCACCGTCACATATAGTGGCTCTTGGGAATGAGTTTATGACCCCGGCCTGAGACTGAGCTGTCGTACCTCTTGAAGCTTCTCCAACTGCCTTTCAAAATAAAACAGAGCAAAGAGAAAACAAGGGCATAATGTCAGTGATGTTATTTTAACAGAGTGAACGATTTCTTACTGGATAGTTTGTATGCGTGTGTGTAAAATTTGCTAAAAGATTTTTTTGGTGTTTCTCTTGTTTTGGGTGAGTTTCTTTTTAGCATGACTATTCATGGGTTTTCCTTTTTTATTTCCTTTTCAATTGATCAGTTGGTCATCTTATTTTAAGAAAATGAAAGGATTAAAAAGAAAATGCTCCCCTTCTCTTTACTCTCTGAAACAGCTCTAAGAAACTAGGTAAAGCAGAGAAAACAAGAAAGCTGGCATTTAGCAATTACTAAGAGTCTTTGTTTTTAAAAAAAAATTCCCTGGAACCTTATCATGTTTTAAATACTCATTAAAATTAATGAGAATGGTTTTATTCTTACCTGTGAAAATCTTTTTTTTTTTTTTTAATGCATGGTTTAGATAGGAAAATGTTCAGTCTTGCAAGTGTTCTGTAAGTGTTGAGAAGTCTGGAGGGACCATCTGAGAGAAAGTGAGAATGTGTAGAGCTGTGTGAAAAATAAAAATAAAATTGTTAAGGGTATGATGGGTAAGGAAAAAAAAAATATCACAGTTTTTCTGCTTCTGCCTTTCCACCCCCAGTCTTTCACTAATGTTCTCAAGTGAAACATTCTTCTGAAAGTTTAAACAAAATCAATATTTTCCTTCATGTCAAATACACAAAAGCAGAATTATTCTAGTAATCTATTTGTCATAGCAGAAATTATCAATATTTGAAGTTGTGGGAAAAAAAAAACACTCATGGTCATGTTTTCAAATAAATAATTTTCTTTAAAAATATGTTATTTTGTATATAAAAATTTTCATTCTTTCTGTCCTCTTTCTCTGACCTAGTAGCAAAGAGAAAGAAAGAGAGAGAAGAAAGGGGAAGGGAGAAAAGCTGGTTCTACTAAGTCATTAAGTACTGAGGGAGTTAACTATATCACTCCCAACAGTAGAGTGGAAATAAATTCTATTACCTGAGAAATGAGAAGAACTAGAAGAGTAGCTAACATCTGAAAGTCTCTGGATTTAGACTGTGAATTTCCTTCAATGCCATTGGATCCTGTCAGCAAATGGTTTCACTATAATATCTCAAACGCAGTGGAAGCACTCTTGAAATCCTCTTCAAAAGTCCTTCACTTGTACACTTGAGGCTGTAGATATCTAACAAACTAGAAATTCAAGAGCCACTCAGATAACTTTTTCCCTTGATAGTAACCAATTACTGCTGTTTTTTTTACTTACTTCCTTTTACAAAACAGTGTCACCAAGACAGTTATGGAAATTCCAACATCAGGAATTTCATATTTGCATGTATGTGTGTGCAGCTTTTTTATTAGATATATAACATGATAGTAATAACCAAGAAAGTACAGAAAACTCACATGTAGGATACAAATTTTAAAAGTGTACTTACATGTAATTTACAGGAGCATATCGAAGACGGGTCCACCTTACACTGTAATAGAAAAACTTATCACCAAATATTTAGTAAGAACACTATGTAAATGGCATTGGGCTAGGCACTGTGTCACTCACAGAAACGTGGAAGACCCAATCCTGTCCTTAAGAAACTTACGGTTTTGTTAAGGGCGTGGGACAACTGATGGCTAAATGCCAAAGGTTGGTAACCAATAATTGCAATGGCCCCTCAGACACAGTGACCACTGTAATTTGAAGAAAATTGTACTCAGTGTATGTCAGCACTAGCTGAAAACCATGCTTTTTGAGTAGTTTATATACTGGGAAGGATGCAGAAATCAAATTAGTCCCACTTGGGTGTGACATCGGTCTCTGTCATCTAGATTCAGAATCAGCATTACTAAAATGGAAATAATACTTTCTCACTCATTCGTTGTCAGAAAAATCAAATAACATAAATAAAGTGAAACTCAAATACACAGAATATGATTTTTTAAGTTAGAGGCTATTGTAATTACCATTATTATTGGATCCCAAGTATTGACTGTGGGATTTCTATTCCTCGGGAATCTGGTTATCCTAGATCCAAGTCCCAATTCCCTAACCATGTAGAATAGAATTCTCCCCTGGATTGCTGAGGATTCTTCCTCCTGCTTCTCACCACCATCCATCAGGGCATGGAAAACAGCCACTTCCTCACACCATTCCCCTCTTCTGGATCCCACATTAAAATCCACTGACTTCAAAGAAGAGGCTCTGCCAAGGGATGGCTTGGGGAGAGACGCGTTGCGTCAACCCGGTATGTCCACCAATGCTCCTCCAAATAATCATACAATTAAAGGAAAATCAATCGACTCGTTTAATAAATACAGCTATGACACTAATTCTCTCATCTAAGCTCTTTTTTTTCTTTCTCAGTTCTTTCCTTAATATGCTGCATGCCGCTAGCTACCAGGGGTAGGTTTGCAGGTGGTCCCAGCTCTTCTTTTTGTTGCCAGGCCCCCCTTGTAAGAAATGTGAGGTTTTAGACACAGACACCCATCTGAACAAACCTGGGGGGCACCGCTCACACCTCACTCTGGGCCCTAGGGTCTAATCCATGGTATCAAGTCACAATCATATTGCTCTGTCTTGCTCCCTGAGGACCTAGTTGCCTCTTTCTTCGATTAGGGAATTAGTTTCACTAATAGCAAGAATTTGAAGGTGCCCATAAGCCTGAGTGTTACAGCCCAACTTCTGAAGGGCACGAGTTGGTGAGGCCATGAGACCAAAGAACACAACTGGCATTTAGTCAGGCATAAGCTTTTTTGGGATTTATGGACAAGAGAGAATCTCTCATAGCGGCAGTTCAGTGAATGAAAATAGTGCTCTGCAAAGAGCTGAGAGGGGTGATATATGAGGGGTTTCAGAACAAGGACATCCCATAGGGTATGAGAACAGTTTCTGCTAGGGTCGCATGAAATACACACATGGGGTCTGGTGATGCTTGCATTACGCTTGTAGGAAGGATATTTACCAAAGACGTTTACTGCTTTGGGAAGATTATAGTTTACAATATCATCTATGCATTCTCTCCCCTCCAGGGAGGGTTGTTAACCCTTAACTTACGTCTAGGTCATGCAGGTAGCTAGCTACGTGCTGAAGACTTGGGGGCGGGGTTGGGGGGGCAGGGGAGGCTGGGTCCCCATGCTGCTTTTCCAAATGACATTCCATATTAACTTTCTGTGCAGTTTTGCCCAACAGTCTCTCAACTGTGTACACGTATGAAGTCTTTTCTCCTAGTGTGTGGTCAGGAATTGATCAGCAACTGCTAGTTTAACAAATATGGATTTGAGTGTTGTCAGGCATTCTGCTAAAAAGACAGACTCTGGCAGACATGAGGCCATGTATAATCCCTATTATCAGACCCAGCAGAGTTTCTTTAATTGCCAATGTTTCTCCACCACTAAGGTGAGCCATGCTACATCATTTCAGTGGTACGTTTTAACAACAACTCCGAATTACACTCTCCTAATTGAGACACCAAAGTCCGCTGAATGTCTCCAGTTTCTGGAAGAGGGTCTCAATTTTGCCTAATAGCCAGCTCTTTATGAGCAGTCTGGTCTTCAGGAAATTGTTTCATTACTTGAAGCAGCTAATAGTAAGAGCTTGCCATTTACCAGGTGCAGTAGTTATACTTTGCATGTGTTATATCATTTTAACCTCACAATAACCCTGTTGATATTTATTGGTATCATTTCCATTTGCAGGTGAGGAAACTGGGGCACAGAGTAGTTAAATAATTTTCTCAAGCAACAGAGCCTGAATTTATAGCCACCCACTGGAATGACACAACATAAGAGCATTACCAGAATTTGAACCCAAGGATCTTGGCCCTGAATCAGCCAAGACATATCCGCCCTGGCCTTTCTAAGATAGAATTTTTTAAATAAAATTGAGTATCAGCTGAGGTTAAGTCAAACACCAGCACCCAACATTGGCTTCTCCATAAGAAAATTTCTTGGGCATCAACTAGTGACATTGCAAAACATTGAGTAGGCATGGGTCTCTATCAGAAACATCCAGAGTCCAACAGACCAAGCCATAAAAGTTCATAAAACTGAACTGATAACATCCCCAAAAGTTTCAGTGGGACTCCCATGTGGTAGATTGAATTATGCCCCCTAACAAAGGACATGTTGTAAATATTTATCCACCTCCCTGTGGGTGTGAACCCATTATACATAGGACTTTCTGAATATGTCATTTTTAGTTAAGATGTGGCCTAACTGAATCAGAGTGGGCCTTAATCCATATTACTGGAGACCTTCATAAGCAGAAGAAATGCAGATATAATCAGTAAGAGAGGGAAGCAGATGTGGCTCAATCGATAGGGCTCCCGTCTACCATATGGGAGGCCCCGTGTTCGATTCCCGGGGCCTCCTGGTGAAGGCAGGCCAGCCCGTGCAGCACAGTGAGCTGACGCGGCAAGACAACGTGGCGGGGGGAGACAGGCAGACACAGAAAAACGCAAAAGCAGATGGACACTGTGAACACAAGCAGCAAGGGGGGGATAAATAAATAGATAAAATCTTTAAAAAATAATAATAATAATAATCAGTCAGAGAAAGCCACAGGGAGGAGCCAGATGCCAGAGATCAGTGGAAACTGAGAGAGCAGAACAAAGAGAGAGAGATCGCCATGTGACTGGAGGCAGAGCTGCAAGCCAAGTAAACCCAAGGATTGCAGCAAGCCAGCACCCAAACACTACAACTTAGGGGAGAAAGTATTGCCTTGGCAGTGCCTTGATTTTGGACTTCTAGCCTCCATAACTGTGAGCTAATAAATTCCTGTTGTTTAAGCCAATCCATTGTGTGGTATTTATTGTAGCAGCCTGGCAAACTAAGATGTCCCAGGAGCATTTTGTCACAGGCATGGCACATTACCTTCTATCATGCATCCAGCAAGTGGCAGTCATTGTGAGGATGCATTCCTGGTTCAGTCTAGTGTGATGCTTAATTCAAATGGCAGTTTAACAATTTCAGGCAATAAAATGTACTCCAGATGCCAGCCAAGATCTCCTACCCCTAAAAAATCAAGAAAAGTTGACGCAAGTCCTCTTTCTGTAGATATTGATAGCTAAGACTGTGTTCTATAATTTCTCTGTGTTCCTTAGGATTATTTCTAAAGCATCACTGTGTCTCTTTGTTCTCATACACACATGGGTTGCCTTAGCTCTTCCCTAATTAAATCAGGTATAAAATGCAGCCATTCAACAATTTCCACTAAAAACACATACATAAAATAATGGAAAAAATTACTGAAATAACTTTACTGAAGATTTGGGGGTAGGGAGTATTACAAGGAGAAGCATTTGATGCAAATATTCATCTTTTTTGCTCCATTCATATTTTTCTATTTCTTCCTTTTGTACTAGATTTGGGTGTATTGACAATGAAAGCACAAAAAAATAAACGCCATTCATTTTCTGTTATTTCTCAAAGGCGTACAGGGATATATTTTAGTGTTAAATTTTGAGACATGAGATTTCTGAGTATATAGCTAGTGTTTTGGCTTATAAATTTGTATGTACACACATCTATCGCAAATTAATATATGACAAGGGTTCCGAGTCTTTTCAAGTCTTTTTTAACAACTAGTGCTGGAAAAACTAGGTATCACATTGAAAAAGAATGAAAGTGGATCCCAACTGCATACCATATAAAAAAATTAACTCAAAATGGATCAATAACCTAAACATAAGCACTGAATCTATAAAACTTCTAAAAGAAAACATAGGAAAATATCTTCAGAACCTTGTATTAGACCTGTTTTAGGCCTTCTAGACCAAGATATTAGGATTCTTAGACTTTACACCAAAAGTATAAGCAACAAAAGAAAAAATAAATAAATAGAACCTCATCAAAATTTAAAACTTTTGTGCATCAAAGGACATCATCAAGAAAGTGACTTAACAGCCAATAGAATGGTCAAAACTATTTGGAAACAATATATCTGATAAGGTATCCAGAATATATAAAGAACTCCTACAACTTAACAACAAAAAGACAAATGACCCAATTTTTAAATGAGCAAAAGACTTGAATAGAGAGTTCTCCAAAGAAAATATACAAATGGACAATAAGCAACATGAAAAGATGCTCAACATCAGTAGCCATTAGGAAAATGCAAATCAAAACCACAAGAGCCATTGGTTATACACGTTGTATGGATGATATGGTGTATGAATAAAACTGTTAAAAAAAAAAAACTATGAGATACCATTTCACCCTCACCTGAATGGCTATTAATAAAAAGAGGGTAGTTCTGGGAAGATGGTGTCAGAGTAGGCAGGCCGGACTCAACTCTCTCACAAAAACAATGAAGAAAGGGACAAAAGCTGTCCAAGGGACCTGCTTTGGGGGTCAGCAGACCAGGACAGTGCTGTGCAACCTCCAGGAGGTGGAGGGACAGAGAGATGAAGTACCATGTGTTATTAAACCCCCTCAGCAGCCAGGAAGGGCACCCATCCCCCACTCTCAAGATGTTAAGCCTGGATAAAACTCTTGGCTCACTGCAGCTGACTGAGAGGGGAACAGACGTCTTCTTCCCTGTCAGCTGCTACAAGGAAACAGGGAAGGTGCATCAGAGGGCAGAGGGTGATTTCTCTTCAGTAAATTCGACCAGTAGAGCCTGCTTTGAATCTCAGCTCTGGCCAGACCAGAAACATAGGCAAGTGGAGATTGAAAGAAACACCTCTGTGGCCATCCAGGAAATTACAAAGAGAAAAACTGCTTTTAGGTCTCTCTAGTCCCAACTCCTGGGCGAAAATCTGTACCCTATTAGTGAGTCCCTGACCCAATTTTGATAACTTAAACTGGGCAATTTTAAAGACTCAGAATAAGTTGAACCAAAAATCAAAGAAGAGCCATGAAAAAAAAAATCCACTAGGCAAGAGAGAGAAATTGACCATCAGAGTAAATTTCACCAACATATTCAGATTCGTAGACATCAGCAAAAAATTACAAGCAATACTAGGAACCAGAAAGGAAAGGCCCTGCCAAAGGAACAAACCAAATATCCTGATGAGATACAAGATTTAAGGCAACTAAACAATGATAATCACACAAATCTCCTAAAGCAATTCAAGGAATTGAAGAAAAATATGATTAATGAGATAAAGGATATTAAGAAGACAAGCATAAAGAATAATTTGAAAGCCTGCAAAGGAAAGTAACAGAGCTTATGGGAATGAAAGACACAATGGATGAGATTAAAAATACATTAGAGGGGGGTGGATGTGGCTTAAATGGTTAAGCATCCGTCCCCCATATGGAAGGACCTGGGTTCGATCCCTGGGACCTTCCAGTAAAAAAAAAAAAAAACATTAGAGGTACATAACAGCAGATTTGAATTGCTCGAAGACAGAATTAGTTATTTTGAGGACAAAACATCTGAACTGGAAAAGACAGGAGAACAGAAAGAGAAAAGAATGAAAAAATGGAACAGGATCTCAGGGAATTGAATGACAATGCAAAATGCTCAAACACACATGTTATCAGTGTCCCAGAAAGAGAAGAGAATGGAAAAGGGGCAGAAAGAATATTTGAGGAAATAAATATTTGAGGTAGGGAGGAAGTAATGACCAAAAACTTCCCAACCCTTATGAAAGACATAAGTAGCAATACCAAGAAGAATAATGCACCCCAAACAGAATAAATCCTAACACACCTACTCCAAGACATCTACTATTCAGAATGAAAAAGAAATAGATAATTATAAGTGTTGGTGAGGATGTAGAGAAATAGGAACATTAATTCATTGGTGGCAATGTAAAATGGTGCACCCGCTGTGTAAGACAGCTTGGCAGTTCCTCAGAAAATTAAGTATGAATTATCATACGACCTGGCATCCTCACTTCTAGGTATATACCTAAAAGAATTGAAAGCAGTAACTGGAACAGTTATTGCACAGCAATGTTCATAGCAGCATTATTCACAATTACCAAAAGGTGGAAACAACCCAGGCATCAATCAGTCAATGAATGGATAAACAAAATGTGGTACATACATATAATGAAATATTATGCAGCCATAAAAGGTAATGACATTCTGACACATGCCATAACATGGATGAATGCTGAAGACATCATGTTGAGTGAATAAGCTAGACACAAAAGGACAAATATTGTTTGAGCTCACTGATTTGAAATAACTAGAATAAGCACATTCTTAGACTCAGAAACTAGAATTCAGGTTACCAGGGGCAAACGTGGTGGGTAGCAAATGGGGAGTTAATGCTTAATTGCTACAGAGTGATGGAAAATTTTTGGTTATGGATGGTGGTAATGTTGGCACAATATCATGAATATAATTAACACAACTTAACTGCATATTTGAACGTGGTAAGTTGTATATATTCCACCAGAATAAAAATTTTAAGCCTATAGAACTGTACAACACAAAGAGTGAACATAATGCAAACCATGGACTATAGTAAATAGTATAATTATAATAATATTGTTTCTTCAGTTGTGACAAAGATATCACACTAATGCAAAATATTAATAAATATGGGAATTCTGTAATTTCTGCATAATTTTTCTGTAAACCTAAACTGCTCTAATTTAAAAAATGAAAAAATACGCCATTATATATCAGCTTACAGCCACTAGAATGGCTATTATTAAAAAAAATAAATAAATAAGAAACAAACAGAAAATAACAAGTGCTGGTGAATGTGGAGAAATAAGAACATTATTGGTGGGAATGTAAAATGGTGGCTCAGAGCTTCAAGCATTTAATAATAGGCATTCACCATAAATCATATTGTTAGAATAAACTATCTGGCATGGCCAACGATCTCAGGCATACAAAGACACTCTTACCAGGCAGGATACTCTAAGAACTCAGAGGTCATCTCCCAAGAGCCAGGCCAGAAGCCAGTCATGAAGACATTGAGAATGTGCAGCATTTGAGCGGCCCAGGCTTGCTGAGTTAATCCTTTCCTGAGCAATCCATCCCTCTGGCCTTTAGCCTAGGTACTCATATACCAAAATAATCACATTTAGTACAGGATTTATATAGCAGATACAGCAACAGATTCAGTATGAATATGCCTAATATTTGGAGGAGTCCATGTGGGATAGTGATAAATTTAAAGAAACACTAATGCAACTTATAAAGCCATTACATATACTTTCTGTTTTTGTACAGCTTGATAACTCATTTCCTCTCTTGATCAACCTCTTTTGTACCTTATCATAAACTTTTGCTAGCCAAATCCAGTTCTCCCTCTGGCCAGTCATTTTCCATCATTATTACAATTTGAGGAAGCTTTAACTCAATTTTCCAATACATTTAATCATCTATATCAGTGTTATCTTATAACTTTTTTTTTTTTTTTTTACTTATTTATGTATGGTAGTTGAATCAACAATAAGAGTGCTTCACCATATCACAACATGGGCTGTGCACAGTTCCAATTCATTACAGAACAGAGCAGTAAGATGTACAGAAGTATTTGCTATGCCTTCCCAACACAGTTTATGGCCATATACAACATATTATTATGAAGAGACATTGTGGTGGATGAATTGTGTACCCCAATTTAGACATGTTCTTGGTCTTGACCTGCATTTGTGTGGGTGCAAATCCATTGTGAATCGCATCTCCTGAAGATGATATTTTCCTTAAGGTATAGCCAAACTGAATGAGGTTTGGCCTTAATCCAGTTACTGGAGTCATTTATTAACAGAAGGGATTCAGACAAAGAAAGAGAAAACAACAGGGAGGAGCTGGAAGCCAGAAGTCAGAAAGAAACCAGAAGTAAAAGGAGAAGACATCCACCCTGTGCTGTGAAGCAGGAGATACAAGCCAAAAGGGACCCCAACGACTGACACAGCAAACCCAGAATGCTACTGATCCCGGCAGGAAGCAAGCCTTCTAGCCTCTGAAACTTTGAGAAAATAAATTCCCACTGTTTAAGCCAACCTAAAGTGAGATATTTGTCATAGCATCTCAGGCAAACAGTAAAACAGATGTCATTAAAATTGCCCATGACTCAATTATTTCTGGGTTCTAAGCCAGTTGAGGACAAAGCCAATCAGTCACATTGCCTCTATTCACAGATTTGTGCTGAGTCTGATGTTCATAGTATACTGTTGTACAGCAAGTCCAATCTCCCTTCTATGGGGAGGATCAAAATTGTTATTCAGAATTGTTCCTATCCCAGCTCACCAGGCTACAGGATCTATCTTATTCTGGTCTTACTCTTGGGGTAAGGGTGGTCACAGTTCATCGATGTAAATTACAAGTGTCCCCAGAGAACTTCCATAGGTTTAGAAGTCCAAGAGTCCCATAGGTGTGTCCCTTTAGCCTCAGTAGCTAAGATGGAGGGCCACTTCCCCTTGGTTACTTTAGCACCCAACTCTATTAAAACAGAGAGGAGACCCCATTGGGTCAGGGTACAAGCACACCAGAAGATATAATGAGTATTTCAGGCTTCAGGATTGTTTTATGTTCTTCAGTCATAAGGGCAGTTTCAGTTACTTTCTGGTCTAAAATACAAGAGGCCACGTCTGGATGGCATTCATGGGCTTTTCCCATAAGTTCCAGTCTGCCTAAGTGCAAATTGAAATCCTATCAAGGCTTGATAGTCTGCTGTTAATCTCTCTGAGACATCTGTCTTTTTCAGGGTCCACATGGGTCTATTGTACAGAGAATTTGATGGTTTCAGCACTCCTTCTTCTAACATGTCATCAATTAATGTACTAATCTCTTTTGTCCACCATGTATTCTACACTATTTCAAATTAACAGCCTATGTGGTCTGAGGTAATTTTAGAGGTTCCCGTTTAGCATGCCCAACTAATGCCGAACAAATTTACATGCTTTCTGTTTTACAATACTAGGTAGAGGAAGTGTTCCCCAGTCAGACCTATCTCTAGCCCAATAACATATTCAGGTAAAGAAGATGCAACCACTTCACATAAAGTTCATTCAAATATTCCAATTTTTATCCAAACTTTCACCTTATTTCTATCAAATATTGCATCTCCATATCCTCCCAATCTGACAGTAGCCGCCCGTTAGGGCTTCACCTAACAGATTTTATGATCAGAGTGCAATGAACAACCATGACAGAGTTTAAAGGTAAGTTTCTTCTCCACCTCTGGGCATTTTATCCATACCTGGACATCTGGCCTTGGGTCCCCAGTGGGGATCTAGCCAGATGACTCTAGCCTCATCATTAGTCCTCATCCTGATTAATATGCTGATTCGAGGTCAGATTCCTCATTGTCATCTTTGCCTTCCGGCTTTTAAAATTCCTCCAAACTAAGGTAAAGAGAGTGGATTTGTTTAGGACCCTTCAATGTTGGGGAATGAACAGGGGCTTCTATCGGTCCACCCAACCTCTGATAGTACAACATTAAGACCTTTGTTTCAACCCTGTCGATGTCTGCTTTATTCATTCCATTTCTTAATAGCCATTTAAAGATTTCCACCCTGCTGGGATGAGTCCCTTGACTTTTACATTAATCTTTCCCCGTTCTCTTCCCATTCACTCTAATTTTCCTAACACCCATAAGACTAAAAGAAGAAACTGAGACAACAAATGCAATAACATTTCTCAGACACTTGTTTCATTTTGCAATAGTGAGGTTGCATGGGTTGCCCATGAAAATGAGACTTCCTTAATTGGAGCATTTAACATGACCTGGGTAAGGGACACCCCATCCCTGTGAATGAACACACCGATCATCATAAAGCTAATCCAGCATGCTTTGCATATACAGTGTAACCATTGTCCAATTTGATGTAATTATGAATTCCAAAAATATAATTGGATCATGCTTGTAAACTGATCTGTTAATCTGGGCATGATTAAGTTATGATTAGGGCGTTGACTGGGCCACGTCAGTAGGGCATTAAGCCCCACCCCTTGGTGGGTGGGAAATTGAATATAAAAGGCAAGGCAAAGAATAGAGTTGAAGCAGTCTTTTGAGAAGCAGTTTTGATGTTGGAAAGAAGGTCCCAGGAGAAGAGAAGCAAGCCATTCACCTGATTGTCTACAGCTGACCTTGTGGAGGAAACAGGAGCTAAGCCCGGAGAAATGCAGCCCCGGGAAGAGAGGAACCCCAGAAGCCTGAACCCTGGCAAACTTTGGTAGCTGTCTTGCTCTAACACGTGGCAATGGACTGTGGTGAGAGAAGAAACTTAACGCTTTATGGCCTGGTAACTGTGGACTTCTACCCCAAATAAATACACTTTATAAAGACCAACCCATTTTTGGTATTTCACATTAGCACCCCTTTGGCTGACTAATACCTACAGCATATCAACTGCTTCATCTTGGGAGTTCCAGTTGACATTTGAAAGAAGGGAAGGACAATCCCCCTTCTTCAGGTAAACGAACTTTACGGAGGCTCTAATCCAGTCATCCAGGCTAGCTGTCCCCTTGGGATACAATACAGCCATCTGTAATTGTTCAATAGTGATCTATAAGTCCTTTATCAACCCAGACATGCTCCTCCATTTTGCAGCATTGAAACCCAAGGAAGCTGTTCTTAAGTTGGTCACTCTGACAATCCATTTTAGTAAAAGTTCTTCAGAAAGATGATGTTATCAATCCACAAAAAGAGACTTCTTCACACTATACCTCTTAGTTTCAGCAGTTTCTAGGTCTTGCCCCTTCCCGAACTAGACTCACTTTTTGGTAACCAGAGGTTATATAGGTGTTATCTGTTGTTCCAGAATAATTTTTCCCTTTGGTAGTGGCCCTGAGGCCTCTAGCCATAACTTAGCTGGGTCAAAATCCAAGCTTGGCATAGCATCAGAATCCACCCTAACACTCTCCTGTACTTTCATTTTAGCTATTACAGATAAAAATAACCAATGGAGTGTGTATTTAGACTTTTTCTCATTATTTTGAATCTCCTTACTCATCCAGTGAGCCAGGTCCCTGATAGTTGGGTCCTTCATTTCTAAATTCCCTTGATAACTTTTACCTCCAGTAATTGATTTCAGTTCAGTGGCTGTGTCATACCATGGGTGACTTAGTAGATGCAGTAGATTGGAATAAGTACCCCAATTTAAACATTCTCTTAATCTCAGTCCACATACATGTGAACCCATGTGTAGCAGTTTGATATTGTTTATGAATTCCAAAAATAGATATTGGATTATGTTTGTAAACTGGTCTGTTCCTCTGGGCATATTAGATTGTATTAACTTCAGAGATTTCACATTTACTTGAATAAATTATGAATAGAGCTTTGATTGGGCCACATCAGGACATCAAGTCCCCACCCCCTTGGTGGGCGGGGACTCACAGAAATACAACGTGGCAGAGGAGAGAGCTGGAGTTTTGATGCTAGAGCCCAGGGAAGTAAATACACAGGAGAAGAACACAGAGGAATAGAGACAGCTTCATAGACACGGCAGAGACCCTAGGAAGAGAGAGAGCATGATAGTCTACAGCTGACCTTGTGGAAAGAACAGAGCAGCTGAGCCCAGAGAAAAATGAGCCCTGGAAGAGATATGAGACTTATCCCAGACTACAGTTGATATTGGAAGAAGCTGGGACCACAGAGCCTTAAGAGGAAGAGGGAGGCTGAACCCTTGCAGATGTCGGCAGCTATCTTGCTCCAACACATGGCAACAGACTTTGGTGAGGAAAGTAACTTATGTTTTATGGCCTGTTAACTGCAAGCTTCTACTCCAAATAAATATCCTTTTTAAAAGGCAACAGATTTCTGGTATTTTGCATCAGCACCCCTTTGGATGCCTAATATACCATGGTAAACAGGATCTCTTAAAGATGTAATTTTAGTTAAGGGGTGACCCAAATGAATGAAAGTAGGCCTTCATCCGGATTACTGGAGTCCATTATAAGCAGAAGAAATTCAGGCATAGTAAGAGAAAGCCACAGGGAAGAGCCAGAAACTGGAAGTCAATGGAACATGGAAGAGAAAGGAGAAGACATTGCCATTTGATGCAAGGGAGGGATACAAGCCAAGGAAACCTGTAGCCAGCACCAGAATGTTACAGACCTTGGGAAGAAAACATTGCTTTGCTGGCAACTCAATTTTGGTCTTCTCCTAGTCTCAAAACAGTGAGACAATGACTTCTGGCTGTTCAAGCCAACCCCTTGTGTGGTATTTGTTGTAGCAGCCTGGCAAACTAAGACAGTAGTCATCCAGGTGTTGAAGATTCATCAATCCTCACCCCCTCACCCTTCCTTTTCCCAAACTGTGCTTTCACCATGTTTCAGTGAATCGAGGTTGTTGTAGCAAATCCTACTTGTGATGCAAACTGTGTCAGGAGTACTGAAGACCACTTTCAGACGTGATTTGCTAGAAGGACTTACAAGACTCAGAAAAGTTGTTATACTCAAGTTTGTTACAGCAAAAGGATACAGGTTAAAACCAGAAAAGGAATAAGGTGCTTTGAGTGGAGCCCAGGAGAAACCAAGTACAAGTTTTCAGTTGTCCTCTCCCCATAGAATTGCACAAATAGCACTTAATTCTCCCAGCAATGATGTATGGCAACATATGTGAAGTGTTGCCAACCAGGTAAGCTCACCCAAGCCTTGGAGTTGGAATTTTATTGAAGGGTCAGTTATATTGGCATGCAGAGACTGTATGACTGACCTTAGCTACTTGGTCTCTGGCACCCTTCTCTGAAGAAGTCAAATTGATATATTGTGCCCCAAGGCTTTGGGCATAAAATGACAGGCATTCTTCATAAATCACATTTTAGAATAAACCATCTGGCAAGGCCTAAGACCTCAGGCATAAAAACATACTCTTTTCAGGCAGATACTCCAGGGGCTCAGTGGTCATCTCCCAGGGGCTGGACTGAAGGCCAGTCATGAAGTCTTTGGAAAAGGGCAGGATTTGGGCAACTCAGGTCTGCTGAGTTAACTTTTTCCAGCTCGGATGAATAATGGTCTACAAAGATATCCAGGTACTAATCCCTGGACCCTGTGGATATCACCTTGTATAGCAGAAGGGTCTTTGTAGATGTGATTAAGAATCTTGAGATGGGGAGATTATGCTGGATTAGCCAAGTGGGCAGTAAATGTAATCACAAGGGTCCTCATAAATGGGAGCCAGAGGAAGACTGTACTACAGAGGCAGAGGAGAATGTGAAGACTGAAGCAAGTTGCTAAACAGCTGGCAGTGAAGAAGGAGGAAGAAGCCACAAGCCAAGGAATGGAGCTGGAAAAGGCAAGGAAAGGGATTTTCTCCTAGAACACCCAGAGGTGTTTATTTCAGCCAGTGAAACTGATTTTGGACTTCTGACCTCCAGAATTGTAAGAGAATAAATGTGTATTGTTTTAAGCCAAGTTTGTGATAATTTGTTATAGCAGCCATAGGAAACTAATATACTTGGGGACAAGACTTTATAATAAGATCACTGTGGCATTTCAATTACTAAATCTTCTTGAAAGTTGTTCTTTCATTTCATTCAGCTCTAAAATAGTGAAACATTATAGCAAGATGTCGGTATATACATGAACACACATGCACACATTTAAAATGCAAATTCTCATAAGTACAAAACATTTCAAGAATTTGAAGGCCTGAAGAAATAGCAGGCAAGCTACTCTAAACCAGATGGCTAACTAATGGATTCAGCAGTTGTCTTATAAGGATATTAAATTCAAATATCAAAAGCTGTAATATCTTGAGTACTGCGACCTGAATATAAAAAAATAAATCCTAACATGGAAATAAGATAAGCAAACTAGCATCACATAAGGGGTAAGATAATCAAATGACATGAGAAATAATGAACTTTACTATGTTCCTGGTCTGAATTTCTGTATTCTATAATAAACCTCAAATCTACTCAAAACATTTTTTGTCTACGTTAAAGATGCTGATATGATCACAGGTCCTTGACGATTGGCCCAGTTTCAGTTGACATACATGTGCAGTCCTCTAGGAATCTAAACTAAATATTTTATAGTCCTATTGCAAATATAGTCATTTTAATCATTAGATCAGAACAGATTTTTCCTCTAAGCACACAGGTAAATCTTTAGAGTCTTCCTCTCATTAATCAGATTTACCTATTAATATGAGCATATTCATGTTTATAACTCATAAATTATTTTCTATTCATCATCTAAGCCAGCGGAACAGTCAAATAATTGGAGTGGTTTTCCTGAACTCTGTTTTTGTGGTAAAGATAAAATTGTTAAATAATGACTAAGATGGGTTAGGAGGGATGCACTCCAATCTAGGTCACTTTTAATGTTTCTAGTGCTGTACTCTGCAAATTGATTTTCATAATATACTATGCACATTATACAGTCAAATAATGACTTCTGAATCATCAAGGACAAGCTGTGCATGGTATTACTTTAGAATCTATCATAGCATATCAAATTGTTTGAAAATTGATGAACCATATGTGGAATATACGCCAACAATTAATAATGCAGAATATTCATCTTTCCAGAACAGCCTGATTTGTGACCATTCATAGTAGTTGCTCAATAAATGTTAGTTGCATTTACATGTTAATATACATTAGTAAACATCCATACTCTACCAGGAACTTTATAACCATTTCTCAGTCTTCACTGAACCTTTATTTAATAAATTAGGAAACAAAGTCAACAGGAGATTAGATAGCATGGCCAATTATCCTATTAAGTTGTTGGCAGGATTTAAACGTGGTCACAAAGTTTGATAAAAATACTTACACATGTTCCCAATTTATCATGAAATACTTGAAAATATGTTTCTCATTGAATACTCTTGAGATAGGCAATATCCAGGTTTTCTTTTTCCCTAAATAAAAGATTGGAGCATTTTTAACAATCTGGACAAATCTGCCTCCTATTTATAAAAGGCATGCCCCAACTACTACATCAGGCATATGAGTCCAAATTAAATCGAAAAGTTAATATTTGGTTCAATTAACTGGGGACCAAAGAAGATACCTATCTAAGTAATTTAGTTTCTGCAAAAGTTTTTCAATTAGCTACCAGAAATGTTAGCCAAAATTTCAGATGTTTTCAATTATCTAAGTAGCTGTGGCTTTGGAGACCTGGCCAGAGGTTGTGGCATCCTGCAATGTTTTCCATTGCTGATGATTGGCCCTGGGTATCATGGGGGAAAGCAGCTTTTCTCAGAGCTCAGCTGGCAGCTCTCATAACTCAGACACATTTCTGCTGTATTTCCATGGAAACCACTGGTAAAACAGCTTAGTGAACCAAGAACCAGGTGAGAAGCTTCTCAGCTAACTGCACCACAAGTTCAATCTTTGATGGACAAAATGAGGGTCATGCAGTTACTTAAAAACCTACACCCTACATGGTGACCAAGACCCAGAAGAAGATTTTGTAAAATTAAATTAGGATGAGGGTGGCCCAGTTCTTCCTTTTCCCTACCGAGTAATAGCTGTCTATTTGACCCCAGAGCCAGGGGCTTTACAACAGCTATGAAGAAAAGGCTATCGTTTTTTGTGTGAATATAATATCTTGCCTTTACATAGTAAGTTCTTCAAAGGAAACCAAGTGATAGTATGTGATCTTATTCAGTTCTATGAGTGCTATAACCCTTCACATTGTAAAAGTAAGTAACATGTTTTTGTTGTTTTGTTTTTTTTTTCTTTTTCATTTATTTTATTTTGAAAGAAGCTTTAGATTATATAAATGTTACATCGAAAATATAGGGGGATTCCCAAATACCCTACCCTCTCCCCTCCCCACACTTTCCGCCATTAACAACATCTTTCATTAATGTGGTACATTTGTTACAATTAATTAACACATATTCAAGCATTGCTACTGGCCATGGTCTAGAGTTTGCATTATAGTTGATACTTTGCACTGCACAATTTTATAGGTTTTGATAAAATGTATAATAGCCTGTATCCATCGTTGCAATGTCATGCAGGACAATTCCAATGTCCCAAAAATGCCCCCATGTTACACCTATTCTTCCCTCTCCCTCCCCTCAGAACCTCTGGTGGCCACTGCCTTTATATCAATGTTACAAGTACTTCCATTGCTAGAATAATAATGTCTACTTTAGTCCATAGTTGCATTCCTCCCTTGTTTTTGTTCTTTCCTCAATCTTGAGGATTTTGGGATGGTGATGCCCACTCTGTTTCTGATTGAGAGAGGGCTTAGACCCCATGGGGCAGATGGATGGAACTGTCTTGTTTGCAGTTGCAGATACTCTCTGTTTTTTGGGAGGGGTGAGTGAAATTCTGTTCTGAACACAGTGAGGAGCCAGGTGTGGCTGGGAAAGAGAATTGGGACTGGAATGATGGAAGTGGGGGCGACAAAATCATGGTGGACCCATTGTGGGAGATTCCAAAAACATCATCAGTTAGAAAACTTCAGTAGGGACTTGAACAGGCTATAGCATGCCCGTTCAAGTGTTTACTAGAGTGTTTAGGAAATATTGCTCTGGCACCAGTATGCAGAGTGGCCTGAGAGATGGGCTAGAATGAGTGAGGGTGGCTCAGTGGTTGAGCACCTGCTTTGCATGTATGAGGTCCTGGGTTCCATCCCCAGTACCTCCTAAAAAGAAAAAGAAAAAGAAAAAAACAACTGAAAAGTCATTGCAATGATAAGTATAGGTGTCTTTGTCTGTGAATGTGTGTGTGGCTCAAAAATGAATAACTTTTTCTAATATAACTAATGTCAGCAAGTTAAGGTCCACAGGCCAGGCCAGCTACCTGTATATTTTTGTATCACCAATGAGGTGGTGTTGACATCTGTAAGTTCTTTAAAAACATCAAAAGAAGAATGTTATTTTATGACATATGCAAATGATATGAAATGCAAATTTCAGTGTCCAAAAAATAAAGTTTTATGGAAAAAAAAAGAGAGATGGGCTATAGAGGCTAAATCAGTGGACTTTCATAGACACTGAGAAACAAGAGGAGAAGGGACTAGACTAAGGTAGTGCAAGAAAAATCTTACCAAGAAAGATTAAGCACAGAGAAGACATCCCCTGCCCACAGAATCTGACATTTACGGAACAACATATAAATAACTTTCAGATGCTACAGGATAAATGCTAAAACCAGTAATTTAAAGTGGCCAGCTTCTAGCAAATCCATCCATTCCTGTCCTGTTTACATTTTTACTGAGAGGGGAAATTATATAACCACCTAAATAAGATCCTGTGCTTGCCCTTCAAAACAATAATTTTTGGCAAAGATATTAAGTAGAGCCACAAGCCTACTAAGAAATGCAAGATTATACACATTATCTCTTACAAGCAGGCAGGGATGTTTGTAACACACTAAGGAAATTTTTTCAAAAGAAACAGATGTTCTTAGTTGACAATAGAAATGTAAACAGAACCTTACAGAATTTTCCCATCATTTGGTGTACTTATTTATTTATATACTGCCTTTGTTAAAAAATAAATAAATTAGACAAGCCTTACAGAGATATAATAAAACACTATAAAAATAAAAGTAAAAATAGGTGATGGAATCAGGACAGAAGAAATAATAAAAGGAGAAAAATAAGACAGAGCCATGTGTAATATCGGTACATTTTTTTAATGCGGTGAAGCCGTACCTACTGGCTAGGAGTGAATCTAAATTTGGTTCCGAACTTTCTGCCTACTATCTCACAAAGGAATACAAAATCATTCAGGTGATACACGATGTCCGTTAAACAATCCATTTATTCAGAAGGGAAAAAAACATTCTTGGATCTTAGACAAAAAAAAAAAAATTCTCTTGAGGACTACCCTCAAAAGGTATGTTATTAATAACTTGTGCTGCTCAGAACTCTTTCAGTTGCAAGTGACAGAAGACCCAACTCCAACTGGCTTAAGCATAAAAGAGAATTTATTTACTTGTGTAATTAAACATTCAAAGGGTCCATCTATGACGTCAGATTCAGGACTCTCCTGCCATATCTCAGCTGTGCATCCTTTCATGCAGCTTTATTTCAAAAAGACTCTCCCCACCTAGAAGCCAAGATGGCCACCAGCAGTTCCAGATTTCTATTCTACCAGATTAGCAACTCTAAGAGAAGAGCACCACCTTTCCAGCAAGAGCCCTGAGACTAATTCTGATCATCCCAGTTTTGTTCTCATGCCCACTTCTGAACCAATCATTGTGGTGGTCAAGGTGAGGTACATTCATCTCTTAGGGTGGGATGGACTCAGTGTGGAAGATGCACAGTTCCTTAAAGCTATCCTGAGCAGGCAAAATCATGTCCCCTACACATCTCAACAACATACTTATAGAGAAACAGGTAATATTTATTTAGTATATGTTCCTTAATGGGGCTGGCTAATGGTCCCACGTGAAATTCTGCACTTCTGCGAGGGCCAGTACAGCACCAGCCAGGTACAGCTTAGTTAGGCTGCATATGTCAAGTTTCTGGAAAGAACTAGCATTCACTCAGATAGTTTAAATAAACAGACTCTAAGAAAGGAACTACTTAAAATACTTGGACAGTGGTAAGAGCACATACAAGCGATGTCAAGACAACCAGAATCTAGCAACATTCAGAAGCTTTTAAAACCTCTGGACCTGAAGGTCCAGGAGAGGGAACTCCAGTGAGAGCTGGAGCTGTGAAGGAATAGCCAGTAGAAGGAGCTGGGATTGTAGAGGAAAGCACCTACTCCCAGAGAGGCAGTCCCAAACCCACAAGAAAGTGGGAAAGAATTATCCTGTTGTCTCTCTTCTAGTCTCCCATTTCCTGTAGATGCCAGAAGAAAGTCACCAAAGGTGAGTAGGCACTGGATTCTGTGATGGTCAGCTTCCTATCACACATAATGAGAAGGGAAGGATGGAAAATGGATCTGGACAATCAAAGAGAGAATAACCAGCAAGCACATCAGTGTATTGAACACAAATTGGGTAGCTGCCCACAATTCCACCACTGATGATGCTCATTTACATATAGCTCTCCCTGGTCACTGGCCAAGGTTGATTCATCCAAGGGCAGAGACATTGGACTCAAACTAGTCAATCAAATTCTTCTCCCTGAATTTCAATCTCAAACAGAAACACAGTGTCTACAGCTTATAGGAACAGACTCATCAAGTACCAGCCTCCTAGAGCAAAATTTCTGCTATTTCTGTTGCGAAATCCTGTGAGCCTTCCTGGTTTCTGCCCTTACTGGACTTTGGTTTTTCATCTGCTTCTTCAATTGTATGAGCTACCCCAGGATTATGTAAACAAAACCTTCCTCTAATTATGAGCCAGAGTGGTTTACTGTTGCTTGAAACTTAAAAGAAGTTAACCGAAACATTTACGATGACGCTATTTTTAGTTTATATATTAAAGGAAAATAGATGGCTAACTAACCTTTAGGCAGTTTCTGTAAATATTGATTCCCTTAAATGAGGTTTTGACACAGGTGGTGCTATGTTCAATTTGAGTGTGGACATTATGTTACTGGTTAAATCAAGACCTTTGCTCTGAACAGTGGATGCAGTGACATCATCTGGTGAAAGTTGAGCTGCTTAATGAAGATGAGCTCCTAAATATAAGAGCATTCCACTAGAAGGGAGACAGTGCGAGAGAAAATCATAGTCAAAGCTAAAATTCATCTCAAAAAAAGCAATTTGGGGCCAGTTCGAACAAAGGTGAATGAGAAGCCAAGGCCACAATAATTTCAATCTGAAAACATTACAAAGTTATATATTTAACTTTCTTACACTCCTGCAAGGGGTTCCAGACACTAACTTCAGTTCTTAGTTTTTTTGCTTGTTTGTTTTGTCCTCAGGGAGCCAGCCAGGCTGTTAAGTACCTCTTACCCACCTGCATCCTTTCCGCATTTCCACATGACTTTCACAGGCCCACTCACCCACCAGACAACGGTATATGGCAAAGAACTAATGGAGGGTGGGGTGAGTGGGTCCCCTCACCACCCCCCAAATGGCTCCCTCATCTGTTTGCTTGTTGTTTGCTCATTGTCTGCTCATTGTTTTTGCTCAATGTCTGCTCGTTGTCTGCTTGTTGTTTGTCTTCTTTAGGAGGCACCAGGAACCAAACCTGGGACCTCCCGTGTGGGAAGCAGGCGCTCAACTGCTTGAGCCACATCTCCTCCCCAATCCAGTGCTTATTAAAGCTGTGTCATGAGTGTGAGGATACATTTTAACGGGAGGCTTACCTTGTGGCCTTTTGGAAAGGGGGGTAGATACATGTGGTTAAGAAAGCAGAAGTCTCCCAGGGATGATCTGAAATCAATTTTATCCCATTACTGAATCCAGGAATATTCCAATTCAAGAGAAATGACTGGGACTAGGTATCAGATGGGCACACCTCCCCACGCCCAGCATCATATCCAGCCACCACTTGGCATCTTTACTTTCTGTTCCCATGACCCTCAGATGCAATGATGCATGACCAGCTGAATGAGACCCTTGGAGAACCTCCAGAAAGGAATTCCTAATGCAGAATCTTTTAGAGTTGACCATGGCATTGTTCAGCCCTTTTAAAGAAAAAGCTCTTCAAGCAACTTGCTTACCACCATCTGCGTTTACCCCAGGGAAGGAGACTCTGTAACACCCACAGCATCACAACTCAACCTAGCCTTCTCAGTTCACTGGAGTCAAGCACAAATCCTCCTATGACTCCTGCCAAGGGGGAGAATGCCTCATGCAACTCATCAGGGCAGGCTATGTATAGTGAAATCTTGAATGGAGAACAGATGGTTTTTGAGCAGTGACTCAGCTCCCACATAGCTCCCAGATGCCAGCCGTGGGCGGCACTCCCCAGTGGGGACACGGTGATCTCGAGATGAGGACTCCAGCTGTATTGTGTGATCCACCCGAATTCAGTCCTTCGTTTGGGCCTTGCCATCTTCCTTACTTTCTTATGGCTCTTTATCCCTTTCTCTTCCCCCAGCCAGGGAAATCCTTTTAAGTTTCAGAAGCTGAAGGTTTGGCTTTTACCCATTATCTGTTACAATCTACTCAGCACTATCCAATTTCATCCATGGTAGAAAGGATGTATAATTCTACACCATCCGATTCAGTAGCCTAGCCTCATTTGGCTATTGAGCACTTGAAACATGGCTAGGCAAAAGAAGAATGGGCTTTTTCATTTTATTTCGTTTTAACTAATTTAAATGTGAATAGCCACATGTACTGTGGCTACCATATTGCACAGTGCGGGTCTAGTTCTTGATGCTCAAAAGCTAACAATTGGCTCCCGTTTCTTTTTTCCCTCTAGTTCCTTCTGCTTTCCTTCCGATAGTCCTAAAGTAACCAACTTGGAATGGTCTAGCTGAAGAATAGAGGAAGTAAGGACATTAAGCAGTATTCTGAAAATATCTTGCAATGTTTATCCCTCTGTATCCCACAAAATAAGCATGACTTTTAATCTAAGGTGTGTTTGTTATGTGCCCCAAGTAGACTTGATGAGCCACAGTACTGGGACAACATTTTCACCACTCATATGTCACTGCCTAGTTCTCCAAGAGGGGTCTCTCATGTAATTCTCTCAAAATCAAGGAGTGGAGGAGTGGATGTAACTCAGTGGTTGAGCGTGTGCTTCCCATGTATGAGGTCCTGGGTTCAATCTTCAGTAACTCCTGAAAAAAAAATCAAGGACTGGTATTTGGGTAGAAAGGAAGGACTTAGAGTCAAAGAAGAGAGATAAACTTCATCCCCATGACTGCACACCATTTTTGTTGTGTGTATTTCAGGTAAAGAGGTGTTTGACCCCCATATAAATTGTGGGGTTTAGGTGACTTGGTCTCACCATCCCATCTGATGACATGTCCAAGTAAATAGAGCCTGTGCTGAGGATGGCCAGCCACGCAGTCATACCAGTGCCCAGGTGTGGCTTGGAAGTTGATAATTCCGAGCCCTTGAAAATGGTGCTGAAGGAACAGAAACTCTAGTCTGAACCTGAAGAAGCCTATCAGACCCGAATATATGATGACTCAGCAGTGACCTTCACAGACCAATGGACAAGGGCCAGGGGGATTGACAGAAGCCCCAGTGAATACAAATTTGGAGAAATGACCACTGGAGACCGGGCATCTCCCTCTCCTCCCAGTTCCTGGGCATCATTTAAGTCCTTCAGAAATATGATGGAACTCGAGGGAGAGTTGAAATTAAGAAGCATATAACATTACAATTTAGTTTGAGTTATAGAAAAAAATGAAGTTACATTTATCCCTCACCTAAGTTTATAAATTATTGCATTATTATGATGATGATATTATTATTGTTTATATATATGTATATATGTGCAAATATATATCCCAAGGTGTCTACTGAGAGTGGACTCAAAAATATAGGCAAGATTTGCAATAACCCAATTCCTCTTTATGAATACCTACTAGGTTATAATAGTACATCAAGTCCCAGCTGTGGCCCTGGGTTTCTAATGTTCTCCAAAGAAGAAAGGTAAATTAAACTAAAACTGGAAGTCTCTGATGCACAGAGATTTAGAATTTTACTTGGCAGGAAGGAGAGTAAATGCTTCTCTTTTTAAAGAAAAAAAAAAAACAAGTTTGAATTAGCTTTGATACATTTAAAAAGAAATTCATTCTATACTTACTCTTGATATCTAATTATGTTTGTGCTGCTGCCTTTGTTTACGCATCCAGCAAGTTATTTCTAACATCCATCATTTTCTTCTTTCCTACCTGTGTTTTTTTTTCTTTTTTTGACCTTTAGCATTAATATAGTACCAACTTTGCTTTTGCTACAAAAACGTTACAATGCTGTTGTTCACTATAGTCCATAAATTACATTAGTTGAATTTTTCCCATGTATCACTACATTCTTAACACCTTGTAGTAAAAGAACATTCCTGTATTTATATTATTAAACACAATCCTCATCTACTGTCAAAATCATTGTTATATATATCCAATATTAACCTCCAGCTGTCCCTACCTGCTTTTAATACCATGACAACAAAGCAGCTCAGAGGAAAAGTCAAGAAACCAGTGAAGTTAGTCTTCAAGGCTTCTCAATAGAACCTCTACCAGCCAGCTATGGGGCCTCTGCCTGCACAGCCCACCCTGATACCGCTCACCCAGGCCTAATACCCACACCCCACACCCAGACCTTTCTTTGCCCATTCCCGCACCCCAGTGTAAGTTAAGGGGCCTAATATGGGCTAACATGTTAATATGTTACTCTTCCAAGATGACATATGTACAGGGTCCTTCTGTGCCAAATGCGCAACTCATGACGAGTGACTTGGAGGGTAGAAATAACCAGTAACCCAATGGGATCAGGGTAAATTGCAGAAGTTCAGCAGAGACAAAAGACCTGGATGGTAAGTCAAAACGCATCATTTCCCGTTTGACACAACAACCATCTAGTTGTAAAACTAGAAGCAAGTCACTTAATCCTTCCGGGTTTCATTTTCATTTGTGAAGTGCTTGACAAACTCCAAAATCACTTCCAATGAAAAAGCTTGATGAGTGTGATTTTACCTGTTTCAAAATGTGCACATACGTGAATAAATTTACTTCAGTAATGTCACGTGCCATTTCTATGACTTGTCCTATGGAATCTGTTAGAAAGTCAAAATAATAAAAAAGAGTTTGGTACTAATGCAGAAATAGGAAATAGGCAAGCAGAATAGATCAGAAATAGAGTCAAGGACATAAGCTAAAATTTACACCTTTTTAAATCACTCTACATATGCCAAGCATAGTTCTTTGGTTATTGCTATTATTTTATTTATAACTTAATCCATATAACATTATAATTGATGTATAAAGGAGTGATTTATTGAGAAATTAACGTGTGTCTTGTCTCTTTGTTTTTTCTCCTCACTTTACGCTCTTTGAAATAAAATCAAAGGAGATTTTCCCCCTCTCCTCACCTGGAGAGTCAGCAGTTTTACGAAGTTGCTGAATTATTGCTAAATCCTAGCCAGAGGCTATAAACCACAGTGTAAATCTGGCTTCCAAATGTCAAATCCACAGTGTGACTTTTGTTTAAATATAAATTAGTTGCCAATATTGAAAAATAGGGATATTTCACTTTTTTTTTTTAAATCCAGATTTCCAACTTCTCTTGAAAAATTAGGTTTGGCAACACTGGGCGTATATTCCCAAACAATCTCAGCAAGACACAGCAGCAACTGCCGCTTTGGCTGGCCAGAGGCCCTGCAGGTCAAAAACCTCAGCACCCTACACTCTCCATTCCACTATATACTACCTCCCGGCTGGCTCCTGGAGCATCTCCATTTGCCCCCTTGGTCCTTTTACCTCCAGGTGTAAGTTCCCTGCTTTTGGTTTGGGCTCAGAAGGGAATCAACATAGGAGGCCCTTAGATGGGGAGGGCATGGAAACTATTGTGCCCCAGGGTTGGTAGGAAGGCATGTGAGCCCATCCTGCAGGGTCATAAGATATGCAACACTGGGGGGTGGAGGGTCCCAGCTTCTGCAGGGGCATAGATTGGAAACTCAGGGGAGAATGTCCAACATACCCAAAGAAGTTGTGTGTGGGGATCAAGGAAGGACTCGATAATGAGCCTCAGGGTGCAACAAGTCTAGGCCATGTCTGATTGGGGTGTCACCCTCAGAAGATCCTCAGACCAAAGGACTCATCATGGCCTAAGTGGTAGGATGGCAAGGCACATGGATCTACAGGCTCCCCTAGTCTACTAGACTAGCTGCTTGCTCACAAAAGTCCCTTATGGCTCAAAAATGTCATGATCCTAATAGTGCTTTCACATAAAGTGGTGCCCATGGATGGGAAAACGATGAAGGAGGTGAAAACTTGTAAGTGCAGAGACGATGTTTGGCAGGAGGCTTGACAAACATGAAACTGGCTTGCTAGGGTATAGTTCGAACTTGGGAATTCTAATTTGCCAATTTATTAGTGCCATCATCAATTTTTAAAAGCTCTTTAATTCAGGAACTGGAATGTGCCTCATAAGCAGTGTGATGGCATGAGCAATAGAGAATATTTGCCATTTTGGCTGCCCAGCATGTATTCCTGATGACATCATGATTTCCTTTTGGGGACTTGCTTTTCCCTCCAATAGTTGTGACCTCAGAATACAGAGAAGATTGCCTCAACAAGAGCTTCTTTAAATAATATAGGCATTTGTTTCTCTCTCATTTAACATTCAAGATGGTGGGCCATACCTGTGTGGCAATTCACAGGGTCCAGCACAGGCTCCTTCCCTAAGGAAGTTTTTGCTTTGTCATCCCTAGTGTTTTAGTTTGCTAAAAGCTGCTGGGAGCCATATACCAGAAAATGGCTTGGTTTTTGTAACAGGAATTTATTATGTTAAAAGCTTACAGTACTGCAGCTGCAAAAATGTCCAAATCAAGGCATCATCAGAGATGCTAGCTTACCAAATGTCAGCTGCCGGTAATTCTGGACTCCTGTTGCTTGGCAAGACCCAGTGGGCGGTTCTGTCAGTCTGGATTTTTGCCTTCTCCTCCAGGCTTACTTTCTCCCCAAGCTCAGCTGTGAGTGCTCAGGTATATGACTCTTCTCTCCCCTCTCCTCCAGGCCTGGTTTCTTTCAGCTTCTCAAGGTCCTCTTTCTGTTCCTCTGTGCTCTACTGATTCCAGCCTCCAGCCTCTGGGACCTCTCTCTCAGCCTCTCAGGGTTTCTGTCTGTGCCGCTTTTTCCTATATGTTTCTGTGTCTGCACCTTTTTTCTCTCTCCCATTTATTAAGCACTCCAGCAAGAGGACCAAGACCTATCCTGGGTCAGGCTTCACCGAAGTAATTCAGTCAAAGGCTCCCAATTGGATCTAATCCAATCAAAGGGTCCCACACCCACAGGAATGGATGAGTTTCAAAAGCATGACCTTTTCTGGGATCCACAAAATGTCACACCTAGGGTGTGGCCCTTGTCCATGAGGTCAAAGATGACTCTCCACAATCTCTGTGTTCATCCATCAGAAGTGGGAATGAGAAAAGGGAACATAAGCTTTTCTCCTATGAAGGGTACAATCCAGAAATTGCACAACTCATTTTTGCTCTTATGATCCTATTGACCAAGATATACTAGATACATACCTTTTTGAGAGGGATGCTGGGAAAATGTGCTTTTGGGTCCAGCTAATACTTTAATTACTAAAGAAAAAGAGGGAAGCAGACAATGGGGAGACAATAATAGCCTTTGCCACAAAGGGTAAATCCCTGGTACCTGCCCTCCATTATGAAAAGCAAAGGACCCCATCCTTCCTTTCCTGACACCAACACAGCCAGGGTTTGGGCATGTAACTGAGTGTGGTCAATTGGATGCTCTCCCCCAGGGCTTTGTTTCTTGAGTGAATGAGGCAAGGATAGAGAATAACATCAGAGGTCATACACTGTAGTGGCCATGTGCATGTGCTGAACCAATTTCCTCCTAGGAAAATGTTGCCATACTTCCTATTCCTAGCTTCTGGCACTCTGACTTCCTGCCTATTCCCCAGGCTAGTCTAAAAGCCTTGGCCCATCCCATCCACCTCATCCTGGGTATTCTTCCAGTGAATTTCCTTTTGCTTTCGTTGGCTAGATTCTGTTTCCATTGCTTTCAGTGAAGATCCCTGAGTCAACTTGGCTAGGTTATCATGTCTGATTGTGCCTATATGTTGCTGTGGGTGTATTTTGAAGATGGGATTAGCATCTACAATCAGTTGACTTAAAGTAAAGGAAATTACCCTGCATAATGTGGGTGGACCTCATCAAGAGCAAAGAACCAAACGTTCCAGAAAGATGAAGAAATTTTATCTCAAGACTCCACCCTCTCCTTCCTCTGAATATCCAGCCTGTGGGCTTCCCCTAAGAAATTAGGACTCAAGACTTCAGTATCACTATTAGTGGAATGACCCTGCCTATCAGAATTCAGACTTGCCAGTTAACACAATCCTGTGAGCCAATTCCTTAAAATAAATACACACACACATATGTCCATCCTGTTCGTTTCTCTGGAGAAACGTACCACACACCCTAATTCAGCCTCAGTCTAGGGAAATGAAAAGAATCTCAGAGTCTAAGTGTTGGATAAAATCTGGCATGTGCTCCCACTGCTGTTCCACAATTGGAGCCTAGGGTTCATATCATTATGGCCTCCTGTTTCCAGAAACCTAGGGCCCACTCTCCAGAATTTATCATTCCCATCGTACTCCCCATCTGTATTTGTTTTCTATTGCTGTGTAACAAACAACCCCAAAATCCAACAGCTTAAAACAAAAAATATTTATTACCTCACAAGTTCTGTGAGTCAGAAATCTGAGTGTGGCTTAGCTGGGTGCCTCTGGCTCAAGATCTCTCAGGAAGTGACAGTCAAGCCAACAGCCAGGACTGTTGGCTCATCTGAAGGTCCAGTTGAGCATGGGAGGTAGATCTGCTTCCAAGTTCACTGAGTTTTAGTAAAAACTCATGTGGTGTTTCAAAGACTCTTTTTTCTTTAAAAAAAAAAATGTAACTTTAAATTATGTGTGTTTAAGGCACATTAACCATTTAGACTAAGTGGGGGATAGTTTATTATAATATAGGGGTACCTAAACCTTACTGGTTATTTCACTTTGAACCTCACACTACAACTTTAACTTTAGGAAGTAAGAATGTAGATGGAGAGAGGTGGGGAGAATGACTGCAGGATATTTGGCTTCACATAAAAGTTATTTATTGTTTAATAGGAGAATAAAAAATAAATAAACCTGTGTGGGCCTCTCCACAATGTCTCCACGGTAGCTGGTTTCCCCCAGAATGAGAGATCGAAGCCAGAGCAAAGGAGAGCACCCAAGATGGAAGTCACAGTCTTTGATAACCTAATCACAGAAGTGACATCCCATTATTTCTGTTTTTTCGAAGTGAGTTACTAAACCCAGCCCTCACCTGGGTGGAGAGGATTACACAAGGGCTGAAATATCAGGAGACAACCCTTGGGCCCACCTTAGAGACTGCAGACCACATCATCATAGCCACCCACTGCAAAATAGATAAATAAATAAAATAAATCACTACCAGGGAAAGAGGGCAGGGGGTAAAAGCTTGCCTAAAAGGATGATTCCATTTTTGTCATGAAATGGCATAAAAATATTTAAGTGACTATTTTGCTTTCAAAATATCAGGCAGCAATTGTCAGGCAGAACCCACCATTGCCAATTTTTTTTTTTTTACTGTACTATAATTTTCACTGCACTGCTACAACTGCTATTTTAAATGACATTCCCAAGGATATTTTAAATAATGATAAAAAAATGATGGTTATATCAATTTCTTATATTTTATCATTATTATTATTAACAATAACAACCAGATGAGCAAAAAGAGGTAATATGTCTCTTTTGCCATTTATCTTATTTTAATCCTCTATTATGATTTCCTTAGCTGCCATTGTAGGTTTCAAAAAGCTAGTTCAATTACTGAAGCACTACCCATTAAATTAGAAATGATGGGCTTGCCAAAGAAATCAGCTATTATTTAGAAATGAAAAAGCATAGGCAGAGAGACCGCTAACCCTCAATGAATTTCCAGAAAGTCTTTACACCTTTTCAAAGCCATTGTGAACAGCAGAACTAAGTTGACGCTTTTGAAATCTAACAAACTGTTAAAGGCACGAACGTGACAACACCTATAAACAGCTAGGTTTTCCAATTATCTAATAAAAGGGCTCATGTGAAAACAAATTAATGGTTAGGCAGCCATATGCCAATTGTTCAAGCACTGGAGTTCTTGTTACTTTCCATAGCTTTCTTCTGAGCACGGACGTCGCGGCCTCTGCCCGATTGAGGTGGGTGGCACACTGGACTTACCTCTCAGGGCTATCAAAAGCAGGAAGGGGCCATGCAAGGACAAGAAAATGTTTGCAAAAGTTTCATTTCAATATACAAAAGAAGAGGAAAGGGAATATTTCTTGGCATCACCTTTAATAATTACATTATCTCATTAAATCCAAGCTTAAATGTAACCTTCCTCAGAGAAAGAACTTCCCTGACCACCTTCTTGGAACATTCAACCTTCCATTGTTCTCTGCCATTTACCCTATTCATTTCCTTCATAATGCTTGCTTTCATTTTAAATTTTTCATGTCTTTGTTTCCTTGAATGTGTGCTGCACTAAATTGAAGGCTCCGTGAAGATAGGGTCTTTACTTCCAGCATGAGGAAACATGGTTCAGAGGTTAGCACACAGCCTTTGGAGCCAAGGCTGCCTGTGTTCATGTCCTGGGTATGTCAGTCACCAGCTGTGTGACCTATGCAAGTTTCTTAACCTCTCTGGGCCTTACTCTTGCCATCCATTAAAAATAATACCAAGCAGACCTGGTGTAGCTCAGTGGTCGATTGTGTGCTTTGCATGTACAAGGTCCAAGGTTCAATCCCTGGTAGCTCCTAAAAAAAAAAAAAAGATAAAAAATAATACAAGCATCCTACCTCCTTTGTTGTGAAGATGAAGGGAGCTTATATATCTAATCCCTTAGAAAACTGGTGGTGGCAAAAATTATATAGGTGTTAGTTATTATCACTGAATGGCTAGCTTGGGGATCGATAATTGCTGGTTTAATGAATAAATTCAAGTCTCACAATAGTTCTACAAAGTAAGCATTGTTTCTACATCTACAGATGAGTAGTCCAAACCTCATAAGCCAGGCAAGATCACACACTTGGAGGTAGTCCTGAAAGTCCCGGAACATGTCTGTGTAACGCCAAGCAATCTAGATTTCCTGGTCCAAATCCTCTAGCTTCACGTTATCTTTGGTGTCAGTTCCATTCTAGTCTTTAGTGATGTCTTCCAGTCTTGGGATCACTCTGCTATGGGATATTAAAGGAAAACTCTCTTGTTCATGCTTGAGCCCCAGTACAAAACCAGGAGAGACAAACCCCTGCTGGAGGGCCGCATGGGGCAGTGTAGCCCAAACCACAGGGAGGAGCCTCTGGGGCAAGGGATGGAGTTACAGGATCCAGGCCCAGTCCCCACGTCAAGGCTCTTCTGCCTCCATGGCCAGTGGTTTCCTTACAGTATTTTTTCTAAATCTCACCAGAATGCTGCTAGCAGGTGTTATGATCCTCAGGTTACAGAAGAGGTCGTGTGGAGAGGTTGAGTAACTTCACCCCCATCACAACTGTGGAGCCAAAATGGGGTGTGAACTCAAGGCCCATTCGTCTCCAAAATGGAGCGGCCCCATCAAGGAGCTCTGGAGTCACATCCCTGTGGCTCTGAATCCTGACCCACCCACTCACTAGCTGAGTTTCTTCCCCAATCTGGAAAAGAGACATAATAATAACGACCTCATTGGGATTTAATTTAAACAAAGTCTATACAAAGTGCTTAGCATACTCCCTGGTGCATAATAAGTGCTCAACCTCAATAAATGCTAATTGGTGGTAACAGTGATGATGGTGGTGGTGGTGGCAATGATGGTGGGGGTGGTGGCGTTTCCACTGTATGCACAATGATTTTTACTTATTTATTTTTGTTTTTCCAAACACCCCCATCTCCTGGTAACCTCTCATCTACTTTCTTTCTCTGAGGATTTGCTAATTCTAGACATCTAAGTGAACTCATACAATATTTGTCCTTCTGTGCCTTGCTTATTTCATGACCATGATGTTTTCAAGGTTCTTCCATGCAGCAGCATGAGTTGTAATTTCATTCTTTCTTATGGCTGAGCAATATTCCAATGTGTCTACGTACCACATTTTATGTATCCATTCATTTGTTGATGGATACTTGGGTTCTTTCCACCTTTTGGCTATTGTGACTAATGCTGCTGTTAGTGTGCAAGTATCTGGTTGAGACCCTGTTTTCACTTATTATGTGTATACACCTAGACGTGGGATTGCTGGATCATAAAGTAATTCTATATTTAAGATGTCAATTCTACCCACAGCAATTTACAGATTCAACACAATCCCAATCAAAATTCCAATAGCCTTTTTTGCAGAAATGGAAAAGCCTTTTATCAAATGTATATAGAAGTTACAGCAAGGGGCCTCGAATAGCCAAAGCCATCTTGAAAAAGAACCAAGTTAGAGGACTCACACTTCCTGATCTTAAAACTTATTATATAGCCACAATAATCAAACAGCATGGTACTGGCACAAGGGCAGACATATAGATGAATGGAATCAAACTGAACACTCGAAATCAACCTTATGGCCACCTGATTTTTGTCAAGGGTGCTAACTCCACTCAATTGGGAAAGAACAGTCTCTTCAACAAATAGTGCTGGGAAAACCAGATGTCCATATGCAAAAGAATGAAGATGGACCCTTAACTCATATCATATATAAAAATTAACTCAAAATGGGCCAAGGGCTTAAATATAAGAACTAGAACTATAAAAAACTCCTAGAAGAAAACATAGGGAAGCATCTTCAGGACTTAGTATTAGGCAAAAGTTTTTTAGGTTTTACACCCAAAATATAAGCAACAAAAGAAAAATCAGATAATTGGAACCTCATCAAAATTAAAAATTTTTGTGCATAAGACTTTCATCATGAATATAGAAAGTCAACTTACAGAATGAGAGAAAATTGTTGGTAACCACATATCCAATAAGGTTTTACTATCCAGAATATGTGAAGAACTCCTACAACTCAATAACAAAAAGGCAAACAATCCAATTTTTTAAATGGGCAAAGGACTTGAATAAAGAGTTCTCCAAAGAAAATATGCAAATTACCAATAAGCAGCATGAAAAGATGCTTAATATCATCAGCATTGAGGATACACAAATCAAAACCACAATGAAATACCATTTCACACCCACCAGAATGGCTACTATTTAAAAAATGTAAAATGACAAGTATAGGAGAGAATGTGGAGAAAAGGGAACACTTGTTCATTATTGGTGGGAATGTAGATTGGTACAGCCACTGTGGAAAACAGTTTGTCATTTCCTCAGAAAGTTAAGTATAGAATTACCATATGACCTGACAATCTCCCTTCTCAGTACATACCCAAAAAAATTGAAAGCAGGAACTGGACAGATACTTGCACACCGATGTTCATAGCAGCATTATTTACAATTGCCCAAAGGTGGAAGCAACTCAAGTGTCCATCAACCTATGAATGAATAAAGAAAATGTGGTATATACAGACAATTTTATGCAGCTCTGAAAGGGAAACAAGTTCTGATACATGTGACAACATGGGTGAATGTTGAAGACATCATGTTGAATGAAATAAGCCAAACACAAAAGAACAAATATTGTATAATCTCACTGATTTGAAATAATTAGACTATGCTAATTTAATTGTGTCAGGAACTAGAATATAGTTTACCTACCAGGGGCCAGGATGGGGATGGGGTACAGGGAGTTAATGCTTAATTGGTACAGAGTTTCTTTTTGGAGTGATGGAAAGTTTTGGTAATGGATGGTGGTGATGGGGGCACAACATCATGAATGTAGTTGACACCACTGGATTATATATTTGAATGTGGTTAAAAGGGAAAATTAGGTTGTATGTATGTTACTAGAATAAAAATTTAAAAAAAAACAAAAACCTTAAGACTGTGCTATACAAACAGTGAATCCTAATATAAACCATGAACTATACTGTAGTTTATAGTACAATTATAATAATATTCTTTCACCAACTTGTAACAACTGTCCCACAGTAATGCAAGATGTTAATAATGGGGGGGGAGATATTTGGGAACTCTGGATTTTCTGCATAATTTTTCTATAAACCTACAACTTCTCTAATTTATATATATCTTTCCCTTGTGCCAGTTATCAATGTGTTGTCTTTCAGCTCCAAAATCACCCTTCATTGCCTGCTCTGCAAATATGGATCTGGGTGCTTTCAATAGTTTTTCTTGGCCAGGTGGTATAATATTAAACTTTGTCAATAGAGGGTGCAGGAGAGACATTTCAAGAGGAAGGGATGTTCTTTCCCTGGTTCATGTGCTTTCTCAGAAGGCTCCTACAGTGCAGGTAGTTTCTCCCAGCTCCTGCAGTGCCTAGAGCTTCTTCAGGGCCTGCTCATGCAGCACTCACAGCTTTTCAAGTGCCTTGGCCCTGTGATGCTTGGCAATCAGCAGCACCCAACAGCCTGGCACCCCTCTCCAGAAGATTTGTGCAGAGTGCCTCTTGTGAGACATCGCCCCAGCACCAGCTTTCCCTGGCATCCTAGAGGGTGGATTGGCAGCAAGGTACAGAAGGCAGAAGTTGACAACTTTGCAAATGGGCACCACAGCAACTTCTCAGCCATCCAGCGAGCCACAGCTGCAGCCTCTCCAAAAATGTCTTGATCTCAGCCAGGGGGAGCGAGAGAAGGGAAGCTCTTCCTCAGCCATAGGGATGGTGGCTGATCTTATATCTGCTATTCCTGTATACTTTAGAGTTCTCTCTACATATTACTCCAATATCCTGTAATAGCCATTTTTTAAAACTTTGTTCAACTTTCTGCATGGTTTTTCTCTCCTGGTTGGACCCTGAAACAGCCTTAAAATCAGACACATCCAGGACTTTCCTCAGCTCAGCTAAAATAAATATGTCTTTTTAAGGTTTACATAGTAGGAAAAAAATTAAAGATGTTATAGTTTCTCTCTTCAACGGATCACATTGTCTAAGACAAATTAATTGTACTTTAGTATATTCCCTTATTATTCAGGATGAATGAG
>JAQZBX010002431.1:14352-72282 GCA_029593785.1 Cabassous unicinctus | reverse complement strand
CTGCCAAGATCCGCTTCTGTACACCCTGCTTGCTTGCAAACTGCGTCGGCGACCCCCCCTATAAAAGGGAGCCATTTTAGAACCTCGCTGCTGCAGTTCCCTCCTGCGTGAGGTGTGCTGCAGACGCCCGCGGGCTTAGCTCAATAAAAGTAACTAAAGTCTTAAAGTCTGAGTATGGTCGATCTCCTGGGTTACAACAGTAGTATGTTTACATGCTGTGTTTAACAAGCTTTGATGGGGTTGGAGGACTCACTCTCTGTTAATTTACAATGTGCTAATGGAAGAATATTTACAATTCTAATTTAAAGGAAACTCCCCTTTTGTTGGATCCTTGATGTGTGATTTTTTTTCTGTTTTCTTTCTGGACACATCAGAATTGTACTTTTCACTCTGGTATTTTTATTTTTTATTTTAGGTACCGGGACCAGGGATTGAAACCAGGACCTCATATGTGGGAAGCCAGTGATCAATCACTGAGCCACATCAGCTCCCCTGAGTGGGTTTTTTTGTTTGTTTGCTGGTTTTTGTTTTTTTCTGTTGTTGTTGTTTTTAGGAGGCACAGGGAACTGAACCTGGGACCTCCCATGTAGGAAGCAGGTGCTCAACTGCTTTTATATTCAATAGATTGAATTTCACAGCCATTAATGCCTTTTGGAGACCCACCTTCCACCCCAAAACAATGAAGAGGCAGTAACATCTAAGTAAACATTATAGGCTAGAGGGTAGAGCAAAATAGATGGTAAAGAGAATATTCCACTTGTTGTGGGACAAATACCTTAACATACTATGTATAAAATGTGTAGTATATACTTGATTTATATAATCAGCCCAGAATGTGTACAGGTTACTCTTCCCTCAGCATTTTACATATTTCATGCCCCAAATATCCTGTAGTCAGCATAGCTATTATTTCTACATCTTTCAAATGAGGAAACAGTTGTAAAATAAGTTCAAGAGGTATCAAATGTTAAGTCTGAATGGAAACTAAAAGGTTGTCTTATTCCATTTCTTCATTATTCAGAGATAAAAACCAAACACCAGAGAAATTAAGGTGTTTTTCTAGGGCCACACATCTAAGTGATGGAGCTCTGCCCATATCTTTTTGTTTATTTTTGTTAGGCCAGCAAAATGAATTTATTGGGAAATGGGGGAAAAGAAAAGAGCTTGCTGAGAAATGAGAGAGAAGGACGCAAATACGCATTGAGATTTGATGCAGGCTCCTCCAGGCAGAGAGAGCGAGATATGGCTTATATGGTTACCTTTTAAGCTATTAATTATTCCTTCCCTTGCTAATATTTAATACTAAGGGGAGGGGATCCAGCTATTATTGGTTACCCCACCAATGGGGTAGATCTAAGCTCCAAGTTTGCTATACCATACATGTTGTCTCTCCATGGGAGCAGGCCATAATGCCAATTGTGTTTGTTTAAATTCTACTCACAGTACTCTGGTAATTGTTGCTCCACTTTCACACAGCCAGCATGCTGCAGCACAGTTGATCCTAGAAAGAGACAAAAAGGTAAAGCTCCAATGTTTCACCAGTCTGGTACATAGTGGCACTTTGGCACTATGAAACAGCCAGTATAGAGGCAATGTCCATTGTAAATCTGGCCATATTGAGCCATCACTGGCTGCTGCAGGAGTATGAAACTGCTACCTACTCTCCATCCACTTCAGGAGCATGTTCAGAGACGTAGTAGATACTTTTATTGTTTTAGGGGTCATCATTACAGTAAAGGTATAGAAGTAAAAAGCAAGGTACTAAAAAGTTAAGTTTATTTGATACGTTATACATTGCATTGGAAATGTTTAGAAAGGGTATAAAGATTAAGAGATAAACTTCAGTGTTGTCATACTCTCTTGCATGTTCACACCAGGCCTTCAGTACACTGCATGTTGTCTCCACTTGAGTTATTGGCTAGATTGGTCACTGACCCTAAAACAATAACTTTAACATGCAGATAGAGGTGGCCTCTGACAGGTTTCCCTGTTATGAAGTTACTTTTTGTTATTAATATCAATTTAGGTTTCTTTTTTAAAAATATTTTTATATATTTTTGAAGATACTTAGATTACATAAATGTTACACACACAAAAATAGGGATTCCCATATGCCCCACTCCCCATACCCCACACACCCTCCCACATAAACAACATCCTTCATTAGTGTGGCACATTCATTGCAATTGATAAATGCATCCTGGAGCATTGCCACTGAGCATGGGCCATAGTTCACATTGTAGTTTACACTCTCTCCCACACAATTCTGCAGGTTATGGGAAGTATATAATGGCCTATGTCTGTCATTGCAACGTCATTCAGGATGATTCCCAAGTCCCAAAAAACGCTCCCATATTATATCTGTTTTTCCCTCTCCCTTCACCCAGAGAATTATTGGTTACCCCACCAATAATGTGGCCACTGGCTCCACATCAGTGTTGTAATTTCTTCCATTGCTAGAATCACAGTAAGTCTATAGTAGAATAGCAGTAAGTCCACTCTAGTTCATAGTTCATTCCCCAATCCTGAGGATTCTGGGATCGTGATGTCCACTCCACCTCTAATTGAGAGGGGGCTTATATCCCATGAGGAAGATGGATGGGACTATCCTGCCTGCACTTGTAGGCTCTTGGTATGGTGGTCGTCCATCCTCACCTCCTTGTTAGTTGTCCTGGGTGAGTCCAATGAACTAGAGAGTGGATGTAGCAACTCCACTGAGGCTCAGGGCCCAGCTGGCACATGGACAGCCCAAAGATTTAAGTCTCTTGGATATACATCTACCAAATCCTGCACCAAGTATAGCTTCAAATAGAAGGGACAGATGAGCCATGTGTAGGGAAGCCATAACTGAGTCCAACTCTGTCACTCTCAGGAGCACAAACCCCCACGTAGGGCCCACTGGCAGGCACCAAACTCTGGAACTATCTGCCCTGACCATAGGACCTGGGTGTCTCCAGAAACCTCAGGAGCCGCACTATTTGGGGTAGTCTCCACTTTGGTAGTCTATGAGATCCTGCTGAGATGTGCATAAGTGTTTTCTCTGGGATGACCTCCCAACTCACTTTGAAGTCTCTTAGCCATATAAACTCATTTGTCTTTACCTTTTCCCTCTTTTATTTCAGGTCTTTTTCCAGTTGCATTGCTAGTTGGTGCTTTGTACTAATCCCTCGGTGCCAAGGAGGCTCATCCCTGGGAGTCATTAATAATGGCTTCATGGAATTAGCCATTTAAATACTTCAGTTTAGAAGATGCTTTTACAAAACTCCTTTTAATTAACCATAGCCACAAAGACTAGTTACTTTACCTTTAAATAAGCTTGTTAAATTACAATTAGAAACCAATTAAATTGACTTTATCCATTTAAGAGAGGGCAGATCTACATTTCTTCCTTTAGCAAGTAAGTTCATTAGATATGAACTTACAACTTTCATCATCTTAAATATTTAATACATATAATGTTAATTTATTTAATTGGTATTCTATAAACCTAGGGAGATTACATCCAAGTTGAATAAAATTGAAACCAGTATACTTTATGCCAGGAATGTTCTTTTTCCTTCCTTTACCACAGGCTTAACACCTCTTTTCTTTAATAAAATTCTGAACCTGTGAATAATCTTAAAAGTATACTGACTGCTGGGTTCTGGAATATATTATAATTGTTTAATTTGTTTTAATTATAATTTAGAAAAGATCTTTCCATAGCTTTCAAGGACCTTTACTTACTGAAATCTGATGATTAGATTATTAACACCCTTATTTTAAGGTTGGTAAAAGATTTAAATTGGGAAATTACAGGGCAAACTGATTCTTAATTCCCCAGCCTAGAAAACAGAGTTTTAACCTGCCACATCTAGCCCCTCCCTCAGAGCTCTTGCAAAGAGAAACAGCCCTGGGAGCTGGGGTAGGTCTAGGAGTTTAAGAAAATCTTTTCCCCATTCCCAATAAGTTTCTATATTCAGAATTCTATATGACCTTTCCATCCCGCTTAGCCTAATTCAGGCTCCAGGAATATTTATGCACATATTTAAGCACATACTTAATTTTTAACAATTTGAATAGAGCACTTTTAAGAATTTTCATCTGTTAATTTAGTATTACCTTCCTAATGTTTGAAGATGTACACTAAACAAATAGACAGACATAAATAAAGTTAGATAGTTACTTATAATTTTCATTCTCTTACAGAATAAGTTTAACTGTAAAATAACATTTAAAAGATTTCTTTGACAGCTATTTCTAATTACTCTAATTTACCCTGTGACCATGCAGTTTTGCACAAGAATTTCATTCCTTTTTAATGATTGGCTTATAATCAAATTGTTCCCAATGCTTTAAAATACCATTTACAACATTTTACTTTACTTCAGAGCTTTGCTTATTTCCCATTTTGACTTTGGCAGACCTTGGATGAGAAACATTAATTCCAGGGTATACTCACTGACATCATTTAAGTCTCAGGGAAACCTGGTTTCTCTCATGACTTGCTGCCTTTAAGAACATCAGCATTCAAGGTGGGAGGCCGCCCCACCCACTCCAGTCCTTGGCTGCTAGACTGGAAGAGTGGATGTCCAACCCTGAGGGTCGAGAATTCCACCAGGCAGCAACCTAATCCGCACCTGGAGTCACAAGAGAAAGCAGGGTCACTAATACCTGTGAAGGACAGGAGACAGGGGTGTCTTAAATTTGCCTTCCCCTGAGCCATATGGGGTAGAAGTTGTCATGAAATAACCATAAGCAAAGTCTGCCCATATCTTAGATTGGTTGACTTTCAGGCAAATGTTCTTTCTGTATCAGGGTGCCATTACTAACCAATGTCCCCTTTCCTCTTGAGAAAGGCGATTTGAGAAGGGGAAACAGTGAGTCAAAGTTATATTTTGAAGACATCACAAGGACAAGAGCTAGACACATACACACATTATGAAAGAAAAGATTTAAAGCCTTTCAACTGAGATAAACACTTTATTGGCGTGTTGGTCACAAAATTTGATTTTTCGGTTGACAACTCCCAACATTTAATATTTCCTAAGAAACTTTAAGATTGTCAGATGCTTCTGCTGAATTAATGAGCCTTTACACCTCAGGAAAACTTGGGGTGATAAAAGTTCCCAAATTCCTTGCTCCAGAAAAACTCCGTTTGAAATGAATTTGGGATTGGTATTGAATATTATGATCTGTATGAAAAACCTGTTCCTGGGTAATTCTGAGATACCTATGATTATTTAGCCCCACCAAAAAGTGAAACTAATCTCTAGTCAAGTCTAAGATGAACCTCCATCTTCACCCTCCACAGATCCACTTTGGTCCAGGACTGGAAAGCCAAGCCTGGATTAAGACCTTCTACAGTTGCAGTGATTGCACACAGGATACATGTCCATCCATCTAGGTGAATTCTACCCAGTGATGAGCTCTTTTCATTAGCATGTTTTTTCCAACCAACGTGCTTCTATGTACTTCCATGTGAGTTTTGTAGGAATTGAGATATCTTTGTTTTCTCAGGAAAACTTGTAAGGAGCAACTTTCATATCTTTGGGTGAGCCTACAGATTTAGTGATTTATATGTTATGATTAAATCCATGCACAATCCTTCCAAAAATAAGGATGGGGATTGGGGGTGGGAATCCATTTAAACATTGCAGATACTGAACCAACCATAGTTCTGAGGGAAATCAACTAAAGGCATTCTGTGGCATTATTAATCTTGGTAGCCACTAAAACTGTCAAAATATGTATCTACCCTGCCAAAAGTCAGTGTTGTTTACACTCTTCACATGGACAGGGCATGAAGTGATTTATGAACCTTTCACCACAAAATTCCTCCACTGGGAAAAAAATACTGCCTTGGTTGCCAGGGGGCAAATATATTTGGTAGGTTATTTATTCCCTTGGTGTCCTCACCTCTGACCAGTTTCTCATATTCAGTGGCAGCAGATCATTGATAAGACAAATAAGTCACTTGATCATTTCAGTCCCTTATATACAGTGGGATTCTCAATAAAATTTTGAGTTGTATCGAGTTTCAAAGGAAAAGACAACCATGTTAAGAAAATATACACCCCAACTGCAGATAACTGTAAAACAGAAGTTACTCTGTGATAACAGAGGAACCAGAGCATGTATGTATACACAGAACAAATATATCCTACCCACATGAGTGCTCTCAAAATACATGACTCCTTTTCACATTTCTATGGATGCAGATTAAATAATGGAATGCTGGGACCAAGATTTAAAAATTTTTATTTTAGTAACATATGTAAAACCCTTTTCCCCCCTTTAACCACATTCAGATATATAAATTAATGGCATTAATTACATTCATTATCTGTAGTTATCACCATCATCCATTACCACAACTTTTCCAGCATCCCCTTCCCTTTAAACACATTCAGATATATAAATTAGGGGCATTAATTACATTCATTATCTGTAGCTATCACCATCAGCCATTACCACAACTTTTCCAACATCCCCAAATAAATTATGTACAAATTAAGCTTTAACTCCTCCGCCCAGCTCTCCTCAGCCCTTGGTAACCTGTGTTCTAGTTTCTGACTCTAAGAATATGCTTATTCTAATTGTTTCTTATCAGTGAGATTATAACATATTTGTCCTTTTGTGCCTGGCTTATTTCACTCAACATGATGTCTTAGGTTCATTCATGTTGCCGTGTGCATCAGAATTTCATTCCTTTTCACAGCTGCATAATATTCCATTGTATGTATATATCAAATTTTATTTATCCATTCATCTATTAATGGTGTGATATAGGGATACTCTTTCATTCTTTTGCATATGGATATCCAGTTCTCCAAGGACCAATTGTTGAAAAGACTATTCTTTCACATTTGGGTAGACCTGGCACCCTAGTCAAAAATCATTTTATCATAGATGTGAGCATCTATTTCTGATCTCTGTATTCAAATCCGTTGGTCTATCTATATATCATAATGCCAGTACCTTGTTATTTTGACCACTGTAGTTTTGTAACAAGTTGTAGAGTTAGGAAGTGTGAGTCTTCCAAATTTGTTTATTTCATTTATTTATTTATTTATTTATTTCATTTATTGCTTCCCTGATTTTTATATCTTTCCTTCTGCTTGTTATGGGTTTAGATTACTCTTCTTTTTATAGTTCCTCAAGATGTGAAGTTAGGTCTTTGACTTTAGCTCTTTCTTCTTTTTTAATATAAGCATTTAAGACTATAAATTTCCCCATAAGCACTGTATTTGCTGCATCCCATAAGTTTTGATAGGTTGTGTTCCCATTTTCATTCATCTCAAGGTATTAACTGATTTTCCTTGAAATTTCTTCTTTGACCAATTGATTGTTTAAGAGTGTGTTGTTTAGCTTCCATATATTTGTGGATTTTCCAATTCTCTGGCTGTTATTGATTGCCATCTTCACTCCATTGTTGTCAGAGAAGATGCTTTGTATAACTTCAATCTTTTCAAGTTCATTGAGACTTGTTTTGTGGCCCAACATGTAGTCTATCCTGGAGAATGATCCATGTTCACTTGAGGAGAATGTATATCCTGCTGTTTGGGGCTGCAATGTTTGTATATTTCTTATGGGTATAGCTCATTTATCATATTATTCAAGTTCCCTGTTTCCTTATTGATTTTGTCTAGATGTTTTATCTATGTATGAAAGTGGTGTATTGAAGGCTCCAACTATTATTTTACAGTTGTCTATTTCTCCCTTCAGTTTTACCAGTGTTTGTCTCATGTATTTAGGGGCATTCTCGTTAGATGCAAAAATATTTATGATTTTTACTTCTTCTTGGTGGATTGATGCTTTTATTTTTTTATATACTTTGTCTTCTTGTAATAGCTTTTGATTTTTACTTCTTCTTGGTGGATTGATGCTTTTATTTTTTTATATACTTTGTCTTCTTGTAATAGCTTTTGATTTCAAGTTTATTTTGTCCAATATTAGTATAGCTACCTCAAATCTCTTTTGGTTACTATTTGCATAGAATATCTTTTTCTATCCTTTCTTTTTCAATCTAATTATGTTTTGGAGTCTAAGGCAATTCTCTTGTAAGCAACATGTGGTTGGATTATGGTTTTTCAATCTCTTCCGCCAATTTATGTCTTTTGATTTGGGAGTTTAATCCATTAACATTCAGTGTTATTACTCAAAGGTAGTATTTATTTCAACTATTTTGTCCTTTGTATGTCTTAGATCTTTTTTTTTTTTTGTCTCTCTTTTCCTTTATTGCAACCTCTTATTCTGTATAGTTGATCTTTTTGATGTATCTGATTGATCACTTTCTCTTATCTGTTTCTGTATGTTTTTTATATACTTTCTTTGTGATTACCCTGGGGTTTGTATTACAAAACCTAAGTCTATAACTTACTAGTATGAACAGATATCAACTTAACCTCAATAGCATACATATTCTTTACTCCCCTATCCCTCCCCATTTCCCTCTCCATATTGTTTATTTCCCACATTACCTCTTTTTTTTTTTTCATTTAAAGATTTATTTATTTATTTATTTATCCCCCCCTTGCTGCTTGTATTTTACTGTGTCCATTCGCTGTGTGTTTCTTCTGTGTCTGCTTATCTCCCCCTTGCTGTGAGGTCCTGCTGCATCAGCTCATCACGCTGCGCAGGCCGGCCTGCCCTCACAAGGAGGCCCCGGGAAGCGAACCCGGGGCCTCCCATATGGTAAACGGGAGCTCTATCCATTGAGCCACACCCGCTTCCCCCCACATTACCTCTTTATACCTTCATGTCCATTATCAGGAAATATGATTATTTCTTATTCAATTGTATCCTACCTCTCATAGAAATTAAAGTGTAGAGTTATATACTAAGGATACAATACTATTGGATTTTGCATTTACCCTATTAGTTACCTTTACTTAAGATCTTCACTTCTTCATGCTTCTCCAAGCCACTCTCTCCTGTCTTATCTTTTCAACCTTAAGGACTCCTTTTAGCAATTATTGTAAGGCAGGTCTTTTGTTGATGAACTCTCCCTGTTTGTGTTTATATGTATGTCTTAAACTCACCACCATTTTTGAAGGACAGTTTTGCCATATAATGAAGTTTGGCTGGCAGTTTTTCTGTTTCAGTACCCTAAATATAAATACCACTGTTTTCTTACCTCCATGGCTTCTGATGAGAAATCAAGTCTTATTGAGGATCCCTTGTATATGACAAATCACTCTTCTATTGCTGCTTTCAGAATTCTCTCTTTATCTTTGACACTTAACATCCTGATTAGTGTGTGTCTCAGAGTAGGTCATTAGATTTTATCCTGTTTGGAGTACGTTACATTTCTTGGATATGTTTATTTACGTCTTTCATAAGAATTGGAAAATTTTTGGCCATAATTTCCTGAAATATTCTTTCTGCCCCTTTTCCCTTTTCTTTTCTTTCTGGGACTTTCATGATGGGTATGTTAGTTTGCTTCATGCTGTCACTCAGATCCCTGAGACACTGCTTAATTTTTTCTATTCTTTTCTCTATTTGTTCTTACAGTATGATTTCAATTGTCTTGCCTTCTAGTTCACTTATTCTCTCTTCTGCTTGTTCAAATCTACTGTTGTATGCCTCCACTGTATTTTTAATCTCCATTATTGTGCCTTTCATCCCATAATTTCTGTTATGTTTCTTATTAAGCTTTTTAATTTTTCTTTTTGCTCATGCAATATCTTCCTAATATCCTTTAGCTCTATATCCTTATTAATTTTTTTTCTATTCATATATTCCTTCATCTTCTTGAATTGATTTAAGAGATTTATTTGAACATCTTTGATTAGTTTTTCCAAAGTCTGTGTCTGCTCTGATATTTTAATTTGCTCCCTTGACTAAGCCATAGCTTCCTGTTTCTTTGTATGGCTTGTAAATTTTGCTGATGGCTGGGCATTTGATTATTTTAATTGTGGTAACTCTGAAAGTCAGTTTTCCCCTTGTGCCTGGGGTTTTAATGTAGATTGGCTATGTGTTAGTGCTCTTCTTTTATGTTTGGTCCAGCTTATTTTGACTCTTTAGAGTAGCTTGTGTTTAACTGCTCATATTTTCTCAGGTCCTCTGCACCTGTTTCTTGCACTATACATGTGGTGAAACTTTTAAAATTGTTCTTTTATGTGTGACTATTTCATCTCCAGGAGGAAGCTTTTTTTCCTTTGTTCCTTCTCCTTCTCCAGGAGTCCTGATTTGTTCTGTTTGTTTTTGTGCTGCATTTTCTCTCCAGTGCCTATGATTTGTTCAACTGACCTCCCTAACTCAGGTAGTTGGATTATGCTTACTCAGTGATCCCTTTCCATTATACTTTTCAGTCTTGGGACCCATCTTACCTTACAGCAGTTCAGTTTTCCTTTTTTTTGTTCATAGAGCTTCTCTGCATTCTGTAAATTCCCCATTAGGGTGTTCTGCCCTTTAGAGCCAGATGGGTCAACGTTCAAAAAGGCCTATTTTTTTCATTTAGGTGCTCAGCAATTTGAGGCCAGGTTGGGTATATGTGCCCCTTGCTAACAGTTCTACCATGCCTCTTTTGTTTCCTGGAAGCCCTTTTGTATGCATGTTCTCACCAGCTACTTGTGTTCCACCCTGGGTCTCTGCAGACTTGGGTCCCTGTACCTGGATTTGCATGGAGTCCTAACTCACTGCTCTGAGTGGCTCTATGGTTTGAATCCATTGAGCGGGTACCCAGCTGCATAGGGCTGAGAGAATTGGAAGTGTCCCAACAGACAGGTCCAAGTTGTAGATCTCCTACATTCTTTTTTTTCCTTTTCTTTTCTTCAATTCAGCATTTGTGGAGTCCTTCTCAAGTCTCTATCATCCTCCACTGTTCCACACAAGTGTGATTTTTCCTTTTATTAGTTATTTCTGAGGGAAGGCTTTTCCAGGGGATGTCTTACATTGCCATGTAGATGACGAAGATACTATTTTATCATATTGTATAGATAAATTATTTCTTCATGTATACTTAGAGATTTAAACCTATTTACATGAACATCAGTAATTCATGTAACTTGAAAGCTAGGTCCTAGTGGGATTGCCATTGCTGATCTCACATGATGAGCCAAGAAGGTCTACTCTGCATATTAAACTAACCCCACCATTGCACACTCCTGAGAGACTGGAGAGATGGATTTTTTTCCATCTCATTTTCAGTCTGTCATGTTGAATGGGGATGGAGAAGTTGCCCTCTCCCTTTAATGTTTTACTTCTATACCTTGGTTGTGATTTAGAACAGTGGACTTCAGACTTCAGAGAAACTTTGAATTCTTAAGAAGTTTTAAAGGATTTGTGAATCTTTGATTAAATATCATATTTTAAACCACAATTTCAAAACATTCATAGATGTTGTTTATTATTTTTTAACATGTGGAGAACCTCTTACTTGTTATCGTGTAGTGCTAGTGAGCTCTATTTGTGTGCATATGGCCACATGCTCAAGTCTCAGAATAAAGCTTTTCCTATCATTTCTACATGTATATGAGCCTTCTGGGAAAAAAAATCATATTAGAGAAACTAGTTCTTTTATGTAAATTCAGGCCTGTACATATCTGTTTTTATAAATATATAGGTAAGTGCATTTTTATGTCACCCAGGAGCCTCAATAGATTAAATGCCATGCCATGCTTAGACATAGCTTCTCAATCCATGTCCTTGTCACTGAATAATCAACTGTGTAGTAACAAGTGAATAAATGGTAGATGGCTTTGTGATGATAATGTCCTATAGAATTTTTTAGAACTTGTAAGTTTTAAGTGTCTTTTGCTTGACTATTATATTCATGATAGTTGACCTTGGAACAAAAATTCCATTTTGCTCTTATTTTAAATTTTAGAATCACAATTAGTGAAAAATATCTTGAGATTTCAAGACAAGCTGTTAAAATATCAACATTTGTAATTATTTATCTGTAGGAACTACATTTTTCCCATTGCTATGCAACCAAAAGTATATAAGAACACATTGAATGTGGATGCTAATATAAGACTGTAACTGTCAATCACTCTTAATTTCAAAGTTTGCTGTTTGTCAAGATGGCTTCACTGCTTTCACTGATTGATTTTAAAACAAGTATACATTGCAAATTTTAGATTTATAATATCGTACAAATAAAATGCCCCTTATATTTATTTTATAATTAGGGTTTTGAGTAAGACTTCATTTGAAATAAGAATTCTGTTATTAAATATTTGGAAATAGATGATTCAGGCCAGTATTTTGCATACATCCCATATTTAGACTGCATAGCTCTGCACAAAGAATTCATACCGTGAAACTTCCAAAATTGACAATGTTATTCGATTCGTGTAATAAAAGGTTTGGAATTAGAAGAATAATACAGTTGCAGTTGCTGAAGTTTAAAAGCAAAATAAAATGAATATATAATTGTGTTTCAGAGATATTCTAGTGAGGCAGGTGAAACAGAAAGTTAGTAGATACTGGGTTTTTTGACCACGACTCATATATAATGGTAAGATGCAGATAATGGGAAGAAGCTGTTAATTAGAAAATGTGTGTCCTTTGATTAATGGTGATTTTTTTTTCCCCAACAGATTTGCTTCTCAGTGATGTTCTTTAGGAGGACATCAATGCCAATTCATTCTCTGAACATACCAAATGCGTGGGAGATATTAGGCTGGCATTAAACAGTTGCTCTTTATAATTCACAAGCCTGTGGTCACCATAAACATATTTGGATTTTGAGTCTGTTTATTTCTGCTTGCCTGTCTGCACATCCCCTTATATTTCCCAATCATGTTCCCAGAAGGGCCTTACTTCTGCATCATTATGATGTCTGGGTGAAAAAGCATAAAAAGGCATAAATGAAAACCACACAGGCCCAGTAAAACAGGACTTCACGTAAGTGCGACTTCCTGTCTTCCAGGCTGCCTCTGAGTCACTAGAAGCCCCTGATAATCCTCAGCAAATGTGCTTTGGACCGATAAAAAGCCATGGCTTCTGTTCATTGACACATGCCTTGCCTTGAAATGACTCAGAAAGAGTCTCACCATTGGAAGAGCACAGCTGAGTCATGGGAGATCATTTCCATTTTAGAGCATGTGGCAGCACTTGCGCCAAGAATGACAGCTGAAATTCTCTGCAAAACTGGCCTCTCCACCTTGACAGTCATAACGTTGAGATCATATTCCCAGTCTGCACCTCTTTCTAGTAAGATCTATACTGGAGCAAATAAAACTGGAGGTAAATATTACAGTCCGTACAAAAAGCGAGATCAACATGACTCAGTAAACAGTTCAACATCTTGTGGAAAGGACACAGTCTTTTCATTTTCATCTCATCCCCAGCTACCTGTGTGACATTTGGAAAGTTGCTTACCTCTGTGAGTCAGTTTTCTCACCTTCAAAAAGGGAATCTATTAAATTGCACCAGGTAGCTAAAGAATCGCTGGGAGGGCAGGAGAAATAGAATCTAGCTAAGCGTTCAAAAGCTGTAATGAAAACCATGCCACAGAAGTGACCCGATGAGATGCCTGCAGCTGCTGCCGCCCCCTGCCTACAAAGGTTGCTCTTTTCTCCAATTGCTGCACATTCCAGGAACTTGACCTGACTGCAAGCAATCTTATCACTTCCAAAGCTGGACTCTTCTGCCACCACACATGCCAGCAATATAAATGCTCTGGAAAGCCTGTCCGCTCCTCTCGCTCACTTCCAAATTGAAGACTCAAGCAGGTGCATCTGATCAGTGCACCTGACTGAAGTCACCTGCCTTGGTCCTAGTTGCAAGGGAGGCTGGAGTGGCCAGTTTTCCTGAATTGATTATGCCGTAGGATGGTAGAATTGATAACATGGCAAATTGTGAACATGGAAGGAGGGTGTTCATAAGACATTGGGCGACCACAAATGACAGATATTCGTAAGCTGTCTTGCGAAGCTGATGTGAGCATTAGATGGTCACATGTAAAGCAACTGCCTTGCAAGTGCAGGCACCGAAAATGCCAGTTTTTCCTTTTCTTCTATTTCTTGTCAGAATGTTTAAAGTCTCATGGTGAAGAGGCTCAAGAATTCTGTCAAGGATTTGTCCTGTGTGTTGTGAGTAATAGTGTGACTCTGACTCTTTGTCTTAAATTTGGAGCAAAGATATAGGAGAGTTGGGTCTCCCTAAGCTCTTCTGTGATATTTATTCTTCCTGAGGATCTCATCAGCACAAAGGGTTAGAATGCAAAAGACAGCAGCTGCATTTTCTTTGCTGGCCATTGGAAGGTGAAGTGCCCCTGAATGGAAAGGGAGAAGGGGTTCTCTGCTCCCCATTTCCCAACGCATCTGAGAGTGAGTCACAGGGCCCAGGTGCCTCCTCAACGTGCGATTCATACTCATCTCAGAACTGACCTTGTGGACAATGCACAAGTTCCCTTTTATCCTCTTCCATGCCCTGTAGAATGGACCTTGGCTCCCAGGCGGAGTCACCCAATAGCACCCAGGAAATGAAGTTAGCAAAAGAGAGTTATAAAAAGGAATATGTCCTCTTCCTTCCTCTAGGAGGGGCATTGGCCAGACGTCACACTGGGAGGATGTTTGTCAAGGGTCAATGCAGATGAGTCAACTCTGTCATCAAATCGAGGGTCAGAAGCATGGACAAAGCCTAGAAGGCCAAGGGTCAGGTGATTGCAAGAAAGGGGTAAAACATAATGAGCATTGATGGGACAAATGAGAGGCTCTAGGCCAGGGGTTCTTAACAAGGGGTCTGTGAGCTTGAATTGAAATTCAAAAAACATTTTTCTTGTGGGGAATAATGTTCTTGTTGGTGAGGGTGTGATATATTTATTAAATAATACACAGTTATAGTGTGGACTTAGTAAGGGGTCCGTGGTTTTCACCTGACTGGCAAAGGGGTCCGTGGAACAAAAACGGTTTAGACTCCCTACTCTAGACTATATAATCTTAGGCTAAGAACTGATCTTATGAATTCTCCAGTAACCCAGCTTTGTGTGTGATAGAAAGTAATTAACAACTGTACCAGTTATCTGTTGCTGCATGTCAAATTACCACAAACTACATGGGGAGACAGGATATCTCCTAGAAATAACAACCTTCTATTCATATAGTAGTTGCAGTTTATAGAGGAATTTCATATATTTTCCCCCAAGTGATCTTAACAATAATCCTTAAGGTGAGCAAGGGAGCTGGTATTATTCCAATTTTAGAGGTGTGAAAACAACGGCGGGTACAAGTTAAGTGACTTCACCAAGGTCACGTGGCTACTCTGTGGAATCAGATCCTCTTTCCTTATTTAGAACCCTGAAATGTGTGCCAGAGTCTACCAGATACTTAATAAAATTGATACAGAAATATGGGAAGATATCAAATGAGTTGTGAGGGTTTTACTAATTTGGCATTATACAGCCTTACATGAGGACGTTTTAATTTTGATCTCATGCATAGGTTCTCTAAGTTTCCAGTTGAAAACTCTGGAATCATGCATTTTATAATCTGCATTTTAACTAAGTGACATTTGGGATGCTCTTCTTCAGACCTTGTTCAGTTTTGCCACTTTCCACACCATCCTTAGCTATGAGAGCAGGTGCTAGTTAATTGTGAGAAAGGCGAATTCTTTAAATTCTCCTAAGTGTGTCCATCCTTCATGACTCAGCTGTGGAGCTGAAAACAAATGATGACAAGCTTTAAGAGTGAGAACGTCCACCCTTGGTTGGCTGTTTTTTTTTTAAAGGTTTATTTATTTATTTATTTATTTATCCCCCCCTTGCTGCTTGTGCTTGCTGTGTCCATTCGCTGTGTGTTTCTTCCGTGTCTGCTTATCTTCCCCTTGCTGTGAGGTCCCTCTGCATCAGCCCACCGCACCTCACGGGCTGGCCTGCCCTCACAAGGAGGCCCCGGGAAGTGAACCCGGGGCCTCACACATGGTAAACGGAGGCTCTATCGATTGAGCCACACCCGCTTCCTGTTGTGAGGTCCTGCTGCATCAGCCCACAGGGCTGCGCGGGCCGGCCTGCCCTCACAAGGAGGCCCCGGGAAGCGAACCCGGGGCCTCCCATATGGTAAATGGGAGCTCTATCGATTGAGCCACACCCGCTTCCCTGGTTGGCTGTTTTAAAGTGATGCCCAGATTCAGAAAATTGACCCTTAGAAAGTACGTGATGTTTTTGAAGTCTGGAGTCACTTCATAATAGTACCTGGATCAACCTTTCTTCCTCTCACAAGGCTCCTGCTTGGATAAGGTATGTCTTCTGTAAAGATGTCCAATTAGTCTGACTTATTTTGTTATGTAAAAAGATTTCTATTGAATTGCACATGTAAGTCATGGAGTCTTTCAGAGTTGCTGTCTGCATGTCTGCAGAGCATCCAGGAGAAAAGTGAAAGGCTGAATTCATCATTTGGAAGTTTTAGCTACTTTCAGTTGTTAGGATATTTGATGAATTTTAGTACTTGTCCTACCTTCTTTTCTATTGATATGGGTTAAAAAGAGAGGGACAGTCATTGCCTCTGAGAACACCTTGAAAAACATAAAGCACTGGACAAATTATTGCATTTTTCAACCAAGGAACTCATAGCTAACTTCTCAAATATACTTGCAGGCAGGAAAGAAGTTTCAGTTATATAAAGGAGATTCTCTCTTACTACAACAATTTTAACATGAGGCACATTTTGTTTTATCTATGTGGGCTGTGCAGATCCACCAGCAAAATAAGCGTGAACTCAGAAGGTGCTTTGAGGTAAAGCAGACAGAGCCTATCTGCCCTGTAAAATATGAAATGTTGAATTTTCCCTTCAAACCTTCCTAGCTGTGATTTGCGATATCAATGAACTTCAAATGAAAACTGCATAAGCTTGAATTTCCATGCAATTCTGTGGCATTTATTCCAGACAAAGGAATTGTGGATAATGATAATAGTTTCAGAAGTTCAGTTGTCATGCTTAAAGGCTTCCCCTAGCCATTACCCTAGTGGCTTGTGGTATGAGCAAAACCACATTCTTCTGAATGAATGTCTGAATTCCAGGCTTCCTGTGGCCCTGGCTTTCCTGAAAACAATTGCAAACACAAGAACCCTCTCATCTGCCTAGGATTAGCAAGCAATAATTTTCAGCACTGTGCACTATAAATTCACACAGTTAAGGCACATTCTTCTGCCTCCAAATCTGTCCACATGATAATAGAACTCTGACTGAAACTTCATAATTGACATTACTTAATAAAGCTCCTAAACTAGTAGTCTAAAATATGGACATTTGGTAATGGAACTTTGTATTCCTTCCTAGAGCTTATTATTGGGTTCCTCCCTGCCCCTCCCTTTTTTTTAATTAAAAGGCTCACTTTAATTATATTTCAGGAACAAATGAACAATCTGCCTTAAATATAAATTCAAAGACCTGGCAGGTTCCAATTGGCAGGTTTTTTGTTTGTTTGTTTGTTTAACCCCCATAAAGCAAAGTATAATTGTTTACTTGCAATGGTGATGAAAAGGTTTTGTGATTTTTTTCCTTCTATTTTCCAAAGTTACATTTTAGCATTCTTACATTTGTCTGAACACTTAAGAGCAAGGCCTCATTGAAATAAAAGAATGGATTCTGCGACTTAAAGCCAACAAGCAAACAACTAGATATTTGAAGCTGAAGAGCTATAGAGCCACTTACACAAAATTAGTTTAATAAACCTCTGTATGAAGGTAGTATTTGGGCATGCTTATCCTTGGAAAAGTTTTCTGTTAAGGAGTATTACAGTGAATAAAAGAAAATATCTCAATTTTATTTACTGACCAAATTAACATTAAAGTGACAAGAATGAAATGACTCGGCATTTTCAGGAATGTGACAAATAATTCAATATGTTGCTCTTTTGTCTTTTCAGATTTAAACCCTAGGTAATCTTGTTTTTAAAGATAAATCACCTAAAGGTTGAGATTCTTTTTGAAAGCATAGAAAAACTCTAATACTTCTTTCTAAATCAGTTTGTCAATGGCCTTAAATTTTTAGGAGCTTTGTTAACTTTCCAAAAATGAAGGGTAACCTAGCTATAAAAAGAACACCTCTGGCTTCATTATAAGGGTATTATTTCATGATGAAATTAATAAGGACCTTCTTCATTATACTTTGCAAGTTTAGATGCAGGCTCAGTTTGAGACGAAGAATTGTTGACTATAGGTTCTTTGGAAGATGGTTAAAAGCATAGAAGTCAAAGATAACTAGAAACTGTCCACTCAGATAAGGAATCTGAGTGTATAATAAATAAAGCTAGTGACTTTATCCCCCCTAGATTTCTCTGTAGAGTTTGTCCAAAAGAACTTTTGACTGGTTTTAAATGAAAACACTAGATTGCTTTTGAATTTAAATAAACCTGCGTTCTTTTAATTACATTGAAGTTTTCAAAAATTTTTTTATCTTCAACAGAAGAGTCACTTGATGCTGAAATGTAGAAAAGTTGGAAAAGCTGACATGGAATCCTTAAATCGTGTTGGTTGTTGCCTTCTCTTATTTAATTTTTTGCTTGTAGTGTTCTTCCTTGGGGCAGAAAAGCAATCTGGGATTTGTTCTGAGACTAATTAATTCAGCACCATGGGACTGTCTCATGACTCAGAAAAAATTCTCTTCATTACGGATGTCATAAATATCTAAACCTCTCATGTAGTTAAAGAACTTAAAGATGAAAAGTCTACATTTTTCATTAATATCTGAGAAAAAGAAGTCAGGCATATGGTAAAATTACATTTAAAATTCACTTTAATTTAGCTTTTATGCTTCACCATACTAGTTTAGCAGGTTTCCTTACCAGTTAATATTTACTTTCATACAATTTAATACTATAAATACAGCTATGTATCAACTCAGATTTTTGTTCACAACTCACACAACTCAGATTCTTTTCATTTGCCAGTTTTATTTTTCTTTTTTCCTTTCTAAATCACCTACACATGTAGAATTTATTATAGTTGAGTATTTATTACCATTTATATAACACTGTCACATTAAAAATGCCTACATTTTTTCCTACTCCAAACATTTAAAAATGTAAATGTAATCAAGGTATATTTTGTCACTATTATCCTCTTTTAAAAATATTTAAAATGACTAGGCTAGTGAGTAAATCACACTTTCGTAAGCTTACTTTTCAGGTTGACACAGTCAACTTTTAAAGTTGTTTTATTTCTATTTATTTAAATTTCATAATGTGCAATCTCTTCTGCTGCAAAAGTCTGGTTTATGTAAAATGTAACAGGAAACTTCCAGGTCCACTTTCCCGTAAGACTGGAAGGCATATCAACTATGGCTTAGTCAGTGAATGCTTTTGATACTGAGCAAAAGCGAGTTCTTTTCTGCCCAATGCACTTCAAAGATAAATTCCTGAGGCACTGGGGTTTCCAAGAGAGAAAGAGTTTATTTGCTAGCACAGAGCAAGGAGCTCAGACAAACTCGTGGCCTGAAAGTCTCTTTCCCTGAACTGCAAAAATTCTGTTAGTTTTAGACCAGCAAAAGGTGGGCAGGTTTAGGCTAATGAGTAATTGCGTGGGTCTGGCTCAAGTTCCTTCATTAATAAACATTAAGGGTTGCCTAGTGATCCTAAGACTCCAAAGTTGAAAAACGGGATAAGGGGGTTACAGGCAAGGTCAATTACAAGGTCTTTATAATCACAAGATGAAGTCTATGTAGTTTTATAATCATTATCAGACATCAAGGCACCTGGAATCTAGTTCAGCAAGTTTCAGTAATTTCAAGTACATACATACATACATATATATACACATATATTATTAGAGAAGTTGTGAACTTACAAAACAATCATGCATAATGTGCAGAATTTCCTTACAACACCCCTCTACCAACACCTTAAATTGTTATGGAACATTTACTACAGATTATGCAAGAACATCAGCAGACTCTTACCACTAACTGTGGTCTATAGCATACATTTAGTATATTTTTTCTATACCCCCCTATTATTAAAACAGTACCTTCTTTGACATTGGTGCAAGAATATTACAATGCTGTTAACTATAGTCCATAAGTTACATTAACTGTGCTTATCCCAAGCATCACCATATTCTTACCACCTTGTAATAGTGTTGTAAATTTGTTCTAGTTTGTAGAAGAATATTCTTGTATTTGTACTAGTAATCATAATTCTTATCTACCTCCAGGTTCACTATATTATATTCAGTCCCTAGATTATTCTCTAGCTTTCTTTCAATTGGCATTTACATCCCTAAACTATCCCTTTCATCCACAATTCCATTTATAAAGCAGCTGTGTTAGTTATGCTTATTATAATGTGTTACCATCAACTCTACCCATTTCCACACTTTCACAGTCAAGTTAATTAGAAACTCTCTATATATTAAGCATCAGTACTTCCTCTCAGCCCTCATCTTATCTCCTAGTAAAATATACTCTAGGTTTTAATTCTATGTGTTTATTCTTCATATTTAGTTCATATTAGTGCAACCATACAATATTTGTCCTTTTGTGTCTGGCTTATTTCACCTAGCATAATGTCTTCAAGGTTCATCCATGTTATCATACGTGTCCCAATTTCATTTATTCTAACAGCAGCATAGTATTTCATTGAATGTATTTACCATATTTTGTTTATCCATTCATCGGTTGATAGACACTTGGGTTGTTTCCATCTTTTAGCAATTGTGAATAATGCCGCTATGAACATCGGTGTGCAAATGTCTATTTGCATCACTGTTTTCAGTTCTTCTGGATATATTCCTAGTACAGGGATTGCCAGATCATAGGACAGATTTATATTTAGCTTCCTGAGGACCTGCCAAACTGTCTTCCATAGAGGCTGCACCATTTTACTTTCCCACCAACAGTAGAGTGTTCCTATTTCTCCACATCCTCTCCAGCACTTATTGTTTTCTGTTTTCTGTGTTTTTTTGTGTGTGTTTCTTTTTTAAATAATGGCCATTCTATGAGATGTGAGATGATTTCTCATTGTAGTTTTGATTTGCGTTTTCCTAATAGCTAGTGATATTGAACATTTTTTTCATGTGCTTTTTGCCATTTGTATTTCCTCTTTGGAGAAATGTCTACTTAAGACTTTGCCCATTTTTAAACTGGATTGCTTGCTTTTTTATTCTTGTGTTGTATAATGCCTTTATATTGAATGGAAATCAAACCCTTATTGGATATGTGGTTTCCACATATTTTCTCCCATTGAGTGGGCTGCCTTTTCACTTTCTTGACAAAGTCCTTTGAATCACGAACGTGTTTAAGTTTGAGGAAGTCCCATTTATCCATATTTTCTTTCATTTCTTGTGCATTTGGTGTAAGGTTTAAGAATCCACCACCTACTATCAAGTCTTGAAGATGTTTCCTCACATTTTCTTCTAAGAGTTTTATGATTCTAGCTTTTATATTTAGTTCTTTGATCCATTTTGAGTTAATTTTTGTCTAAGCTGTGAGATGGTGTAGCAGATTATCAGTTTGATATAATTATGAATTCCAAAAATAGATATTGGATCATGCTTATGAACTGGTCTGCTAATCTGGGCATGATTAAGTTATAATTAGGGCGTTAACTGGGGCAAGTCAGTAGGGCATTGGGTTCCACCCTTTGGTGGGTGGGTGAATCAAATATAAAAGGCATGACAAAGGACAGAGGAAGCAGTTTTGAAGAGAAGTTTTGATGTTGGAGTTCTGGTGGGGAAGGAGAGAAGCCCCCAGGATAGAGACAAGCGATTCGCCTGAGAGTTCACAGCTGGCCTTGTGGAAAGAAGAAAAGCCTAGAAAGCCTCCTAGTCTACAGCTGACCTTGTGGAAGAAACAGAGGAGCTAAGCCCAGAGAGAAAAGCAGCCCTGGGAAGAGAGGAACACAAGAAGCCTGAACCCTGGCAAATGTCTGAAGCTGTCTTGCTCCAACACGTGGCAATGGACTTTGGTGAGGGAAGAAACTTATGCTTTATGGCCTGGTAACTGTGGACTTCTACCCCAAATAAACACCCTTATAAAGAACAACCGACTTCTGGTATATTGCATCAGCACCCCTTTGGCTGACTAATACAGATGGTGTCCTCTTACTTTCATTTGGATATGAATATCCAGTTCTCCCAGGACCATTTGTTAAACAGACTGTTCTGCCCAAGCTGGGTGGACTTGACAGTCTTGTTAAAAATCACTTGTCCATAAATCTGAACCATCAATTCAGTTACGTTTGTCTATATGTCTATCTTTATGTCAGTACCATGCTGTTTTTTTTACCATGTAGCTAGGTAATATGATGTAAAGTCCAGAACTGAGAGTCCTTTAATTTCATTATTTTTTATGATGTTTTTGGCTATTTGGGGCCTCTTACCCTCCAAATAAATTTGATAATTGTGTTTTCTATTTCTTTTAAAAAGGCTGTTGGAATTTTTATCAGGTTTGCATTGAATCTGTATACTAATTTGGGTAGAATTTATATCTTAATGATATTTAGTCTTCTAATCCGTGAACAAGAAATGTTCTTGTATTTATTTAGATCTTTGATTTCTTTTAGCAATGCATTGTAGTTTTCTGAATAAAAGTGCTTTTGGTCCTTGGTTAAGTGTATTCCTAAGTATTTGATTATTTTAGTCACTATTAAATGGATTTTTTTTTCCTGATTTCCTCCTCAGATAGCTCATTACTAGAGTATAGAAACAGTGCTAATCTTTGCATATTAATCTTGTACCCTGCCACTCTGCTGAACTCATTTATTGGCTATAGTAGCATTGTTGTAGGTTTTTTGGGAACTTTCTAGGAATAGGATCATATAATCTGCAAATAGTGAAAGTTTTACTTCTTCCTTTCCAATATGAATGCCTTTTATTTCTTGCCTGATTGCTCTAGCTAGCACCTCTAGCACTATATTGAACAACAGTGGTGACAGGGGGAATATTTGTCTTTGTTCCTGATTGCAACAGGAATGCTTTCAGTCTCTTACCATTGAGTACAATGTTAGCTGTGGATTTTTCATACATGCCCTTTGTCATGTTGAAAGAGGTGTCTTCAATTCCAATCTTTTGGAGAATTTTTTATTCAGAAAGAATGCAGTATTTTGTCAAATGCTTTTTCTGTGTCAATTGAGATGATCATGTGGTTTTGCTTATTTGCTTTATTTATGTGGTGTATTACATGACTGATTTTCTAGTGTTGAACCACCTTGCATGCCTGGTATAAAACCCACTTGATCATGATGAGTAATTCTTTTAACATGCTGTTGGATTCAATTAGCAAGTATTTTGTTGAGGATTTTTGCATCCCTAAAAATGGGAAATGGATCTGTAATTTTCTTTTTTTGTATTAGGTATTAGGGTGATATTGACTTTATAGAAAGAGTTTAATAGCATTCCTTCATGATCAATTTTTTTGGAAGAGTTTGAGTAAGATTGGGATTAAATCTTTGAATGTTTGGTAGAATTCACCTGTGAAACTGTCTGGTCTTGGACTCTTTATTTTGGGGAGTTGTTTGATAACTGTTTCAATCTCTTGTGATTGGTTTGTGGAGCTCTTCTATTTCTTCTAGGGTCAGTGTTTGTTGTTCATATGTTCCTAGGAATTTTTCCATTTTATCTGCATTGTCTAGTTTGTTGGTATATGGTTGTTCATAGTAGCCTCTTATGGTCTCTTTTATTTCTGTGGGATCAGTAGCAATGTTCACGTTTTCATTTTTTATTGTATTTATTTGCATCTTCTCTTTTTTTCTTTGTTGATTTTGTTAAATCTTCTCAAAGAACAAACTGTTGGTTTTGTTAATTCTCTTTATTGTTTTTTTATTCTCAATTTCATTTATCTCTGTTCTGATCTTTGTTTTTTCCTTCCTTCTGCTTGCTTTGGGAATAGTTTGCTGTTCTCTTTCTAGTTTCTCTAACTGTGTAGTTAGATCTTTGATTTTAGCTCTTTCTTCTTTTTTTAACGTAAGCATTGATTGCTATAAATTTCCCTGTCAGCACTGCCTTTGCTGCATACCATAGGTTCTGATATGTTGTGTTCTCTTTTTCATTTGTCTCGAGGTATTTATTGATTTCTTTCAAAATTTCTTCTTTGACCCACTGATGATTTAAGAGTGTGTTTTGTAAACTCTATATATTTGTGAATTTTCCCTTTTTCTGCCTGTTGTTGATTTCCAACTTTATTCCATTATGATGAAAGAAAGTGCTTTGTATAATTTCAATCTTGTTAAATTTATTGAGATCTGCTTCTTGGACACAGATATCTATGTCCTCCAAAAGGGTTGGGAAATGTTCTACCATTATTTCTTCAAATAGTCCTTCTGCCCCTTTTGCCTTCTCTTCTCTTTCTGGGACATTCGTGACATGTATGTTTGCATGTCTCTTTCCATTATTTAGTTCCCTGAGACCCTGTTCATTTCTTCCCATTCTTTACTTTATCTGTTCTTTTGTATGTTCACTTTCAGAGGTCATGTCTTTAAGCTCATGGATCCTTTCTTCTGCCTCTTCAAATCTGCTGATATATAACTTCAGTGTATTTTTTATTTCATTTATTGTGCCTTTCATTCCTATAGTGCTTTTTTTCTATATTTGCTTTCAAATTCTTCTTTGTACTTACCATGTCTATTTAATATCCTTAATCTCTTTAGCCATCTCACTGAATTTATTAAAGAGATTTGTTTGAACATCTATGACTAGTTGTCTCAACTCCTTTATATCATGTGGAGGCTTAGTTTGTTTCTTTGACCGAGCCATATCTTCTTGTTCCTTGTTATAGATTGTAATTTTTTGTTGACATCTTGGAATTTGGTTTACTAGATGTATTTATTCTGGGTGCAGTTTCTCTTTTAAATCTAGGGCTTTTTATTTGTTTGGTTTTGTGCTACAATTGTTCTTTGATACTTAGTTCATCTTATTTGGAAATTTACAATGGCTTGTGTTTATTCAATCTGAAATTTTCAGCTCTTTTTCATTTGTTTCTTGCCCTTTCTCCCCTGCCAGGAGTAAGGAGGGAATTGCAACTGTGTGCAGTAATCTAAGCCATGCAGTCCAAGACTGTCTGTAGTTGCCTGGAGAGACTGATGATGCTTCATGCCCTTTCCTGGGGCAGGGATGGAGCTGCAGGTGTGGGCAGCAAACTAAGATGTGTATGTCAAAACTGACTACAGTTGCCCAGGTAGATGGACAAAGCACTGACCCCCCTCATCCCCTGCCATGGGTGGGAATGGACCCTCAGGAGTGCCCAAAAATCTAATCTGTGCAGGCCAAAAGCACCTGCAGTTGTCCAGAGATCCTGGAGAATTACCACCACCCCCTAACTTATTGGGGGGTGAGAATGGAGCCACAGGTGTCCAACAGTCCAGACTGTGTAGGTTGAAAGAGTCTGCACTTGCTCAGATAGGCTGGGGAAACACCTCCTCCCTCCTATCCTATTGGGGGTTAGGGATGTAGCCACAAGTGTCCAGCTATCCAGTTCATGTGGATCAAAACTATTACAGTTGCCATTTGTGGTTGGTGTTCCCTAAACTTCCTCCCTGCTGGAGGTGGGGCTGAAGCCTAGGCTATGGCTGCAATCCAACCTGGTTGGAAGGAAGCCGGCCCCTATCATCACTGTGATTTTTCAATCAGCCCTGCTTCCCTTCATGCCAGGGGCAGAGTTAAAATGGAGGCTACTTGTCTCTTTCTAACTTGGACAGGTTCAAACTTTAGCTGTTCTTAGAATTAGTCTTTAGCCAGTCGAATTTACTAATCCATAGCTGAAGTTGGTGCCCAAGTGTCTCTTCCTCCCCCATTTTTGGGAAATGTAGCTTTCAACTCCCACCAGGGAATAGCTCTTGAGAAGTCTTGCACTGCCAGTGGGGGATGGGCACCAGATTCCATGGCATGGAGTGCTCTGTTAATGAATCTTCACTGCAGATAGGCAGTGTCCTCCTTCTGTTCTTCCAAGGATGCTGCAGCATGTTCTTCTGGTCTCCTGAGTATCCCCCAAACAGGTGCTTTAGATAGTTCTGGCTGATTACTAACTCCACTGTAGGACGAGCTGACTTTGGAGCATCTTATTCTGCTGCCATCTTGCCCTTCCTCCCCTCGAGTATTTACTTTTGACTATTCTGCAATATACTAGAAAATAAAAAAGCATCTATGTAATGATTCAGTAATCATAATCATTTGCTAATTCTTAACTCTCAGTTACACTTTTAGCTGGCATTCTTTTTCCTTAAAGAGAGGCTGCCATCTTGGATGTTAACTACAAGACTCAGCTGTAGCTATTTCCCTTTTTGCTGTGCCCCATCCTGTCTTCTCTTTCCTCACGAGTAACTGAATTTTCTGTTCTCAGTGAGATGACAACTGTTCTGTGTGCCACACTTGTGGGTAGTACTGCTATTGGCAATCACGAGAACAAACTTAAGTGGCTTACTTTTAAGATGCAAGTGCATATTTAGTGATACTCTCAGGGATTGCAATTGTTATGTGAAAGTTACTTTGGTTGCCTGTATCTCTTGTGGCTCCTAAGACAAGTTTATCTGGCTTGTCATGATTGTTTGGTTTCATTGGTATTTGTATCAGAAAGTCAAATTCAATATTTTTACATTCTAAAGACTCTGATAAAAGTAACCTTTCTTAAATAAGTGATTAACTCTTTGAGTTGACCTAGAAGTAGAATTATAATGCAACTTGTTTGCTAATCCTCCTCAGGCATTAGAGGATGAACTTTATTTCTGACTCTACATTACCCACCTTAACCAAAGTAAATCGATCTCTTCTCTTCCTTAACACAATCTACCTTTATTCCAACTCTACACAATCCCACCTCAGCCAATTTTCTTTTTCCTCCTTCTCTTAGAACTTAACTAGCCATATCCTGTATTATTTCCTTTCCAGCAGGAACTAGGTCACAGTTTCCTATCTGAAGCAGCAGCAGCTTTAATGTCAAGTGCTTCAAAGTGCTTTGTTTTGATATTGAGGATTGTACAAAGAAATAAAACAAAATAGAGTTACTATGGCTAAGAGATTTCAAATGAATTTGGGAGGTCATTCTGGAGATTTTTCTTAGGCAAATAACAGCCAGTTATCACAAACTGCCATAGTATGCAAAGCTTCAAGCATCAATGTTCCCAAAAACCCAAGGACATCCAAACACCATAAAACAAACCACAAGATAAAGAATTAAATTACCTATCTAACCTGAAGGACAATTGGAGTACCCCCAAATATCCATAAACCACAACTTGTCTGATATTCCTTTTCTTTAAACACTCTTGCCTGGAAATGGCAAGACAGGACACAATTTGTGTTGCTACCTGAATCTGTGCTCCTAAGCTGCAATTCTAAGAACCCTAAAAAATGCCTTTTTTGCCTTGCAGGTCAGTTTATTTCCCAGTTGACAATATCTATGTGCTTCCTGGCCCCAAATGGTCATCTGAACACTGAGTTCTTTCTCTTGGTCACTGGTTTCTCAGCATTGCAAGTTCTAGGCTCATCCCCTTCCTGCTCCCTGCATGAAGGCAAGTTCTCAAAAGTACCTAAGCTCTACCAGCCCTCCTACTTGTCCTGTTTGCTTATTTTGCAAGTTTGACTGAGGCTTGCAGACCCTGCTAGGTCCAACTTTGGGATCATTTGTGAAAGTAAAGCTAATGGACTTGCTGATGTTTGGTTGTGGATTGTAAGGGAAAGGGTAGAAGCAAGGATCAAGAACACATGCCCCTCGATGTTGGGGGGTGGTGGGTGTAATTGAATGTTTTATGTCACATACTGAGTTGAAAGCTAATCTGGTGGGGGAAGGGATTGGAGAGAGAAATCAGGGTTTTATTTTAAACATATTAAGTTGGAGATGCCTACTAGATATCTGAGCAGCACAGTTGCTAAGGGCAGGTTTGGATATAGAGACAGAGGCTGTAAATTTAGGAGTCATCAGGTGATACATGTTCTTATAAATCCATGGATTTGGATGAGAGGACCAGGTAGAGAAGAGGAGAAAGTCGGCATGGACAGAGTTTCACATTTTTGGCAGTTTAGTCCTGAGGGTGATGTCAGTTGTAGTCGCAAAGGCACAGGAAAGCTAAAATCCCAGCATGCTATAGATATGTAGGAAAGGAAGCCAAGATTAAACTGACCAAGGTGTAAGGTTTCCTCACAAAGGACTGGTAATTGTGTAAGCGTTCAATAACTTGCAGCTGGTATGGAGTAGCTTTATGTTAATTTCTGGGGATACCCGGCCGTTTGGTATTGACTGTTTGTTGGCTAGTACCAGGATGAAAAGTAGTAGCTAGTGATTTATAATATGCTGTTGAAAGTCCAAAATTCCCTTGAAGTTACCTTGCACTAGCTTGTTTGGATTGTTGATTGAAAATACATGGCATGCTGGTTTGCTTCGTTTTAACCAAACAGCTTGGATGTGGCCACATAACCAATGAGATAATAAAGGTCTCTCAGTGAACTTATGCCTTGCCTTCCCTGAGACCAAGGAATCTTTGTAAGTATCTAGATGGTTAATAATCCAAAGGTGAAACTCATCCTGTGCTACTGAGAGAAGACCTGGGGAACTTTACCCAGAAGCCTCAGACCTCCTTGATGTTTTCTCTTTCTTGCTGCAATTATCCTTTTCCTTTGTTAAAGGCTGAGATGAGCATATCTTATGGGATTTCATGAGTCCTTTCAAGTATTGAATTATCCAATCTATGTAACTGCTGCAGTGACAATAAAAGTGACAAATCTAGTAAGTGGGACCTAAAAGCAGGGGGTCCCAAGCCACAGGTGTGGTAGAAGGCAGGCTGTATGCAGGGTTAGTTAAAATCTTTGGTTTGATCATAACCCTAAATACCTCTGGAGGTATGAGGAGTTGTCCTTCCTCTGAGGGGGAAAGGATTAACAAAAAGAATTGGCACTTTATTTGCCAGTACATGGCACTTAGTCTATGCTTTTGACATAATTGAATGGCTGAATAAAGGAATAAAAAAAGGAGAAAGCTAGTCACACAGGCTGGGTTTCCTGCTGGTCTACAACTACAGAAGGTGAGTCAAATAATTTTAAAAGGTTGATTTTTCCAACAGAACTAGCATACTCTGCTTCAGGGCCTTTGCACTTGTTATTTCCTCTGCAGCACACTAATTCACCACATACCTCAAAGACCACTCCCTCACTTCAATTCAGAGCTCTGCTTATATCAGGGAGACCCTAGATCCTGGCTGACCACCGTGTCCAAAACAGCTCCCTCTTCCCAGCACTCTTCATCTTTTTATGCCACTCCCTTGTTCTTCAAAGAACATGTCACCAACAGATCCTGTATTATGAATGCATCTGTGTATCTGTACGTTGAACAATGGCTGCACCAGAATGGAAGCTCCATTTGAATAGTGCTTTGCATGTCTTCTTCACTGCCTTAGCCCTAGTGCCTGGAACAGTGTCTGGCACATACTGGGTGCTCAGTGAATATTTGTTGGACGGATGAGTGCTCATGTCCACATGGTGGGTTTCACCCACATGCTTGGGCTTTCGGGTGATCAACCATCCCAGTTTGCCCAGGACCAAGGCAGTTCTTGAGAAGCAGGACTTTCAGTTTTGAAACAGGGGTGAGGTGGTCACCCTACCAAACTTCTGTCTCAGCTTCCTGTGTGCTCAGTCATTCATTTCTTGATCAAATATTTATTTAGTGTCAACTTTGTAATAGACTCTGTTTCAGGTACTAGGAAAACATCAGTGAACAAGTCAGACAAGGCATCTGCCGTCATGAAAGCTTATACCCTAAAGGAGGGGAATTGGCTTGATCTAATGCCCATTGTTTTAGTCTGCTAAGCCGTCAAAACACAGTATACCAGAAACAGGTTGGCTTTTACAACGAGGATTTATTAGCTCACAAGCTTACAGTTCTGAGGCGTTGAAAATGTCCAAATCGAGGTATCATCAGGTGATGCTTTCTCCACGAAGCCTGGCTGCCCATGATGCTGGACTTCTCTGTCACACAGCAAGGCACATGGCAGTGCCTGCTAGTCTCTCCCTTCTCTTTTGGGTTTCCTGGCGCTCATTTTCTGGCCTCCGTGGATTTCTCTCTCCCTTCGTCTTAATTTCATTCTTTTATACAGGACTCCAATAAGAGGATTAAGACCCACCTTGGGCCACGCCTTATTGAAGTAACCTATTCAAAAGGCCCTGCTGTCTGAGGAAGGAACGCTAAGGGGTTTGGAGTCTTTCTTTTTTGGAGTAATGAAATTGTTCTAGAATTTTTAAGATGATGAATGTACAACATTGTGATTATACTAAAAGCCATTGATTATATACTTTGGATAGAATAGCCAGAAACAGCAGCTATGTACAGTGGGGGGGAGCATAGAGAGATTGAGAGGTGAGGGATTTTCTTGTTTGTTTCTTTGTGTTTTTATTATTATTATTATTAATATTGAAATAATGAAAATTCCCTAATAATGATTGAAGTGATGAATGCACAACTATGTGATTATAGCAAATACCATTGATTGTATACCTTGGAGGAATTGTATGCTTTATTAATATGTATCAATAAAATTTATTTTTTTCAAAAATAAAGGCTGTACTTACAACAGGTTTACACCCATGGGAATGGATTAGTTTTAAGAACCTATTTTCAGGGGTCCTTATCACTATGCTGAGATTCACCCTAGACATTGTGACTAATGAGAGCCCCCATGGATGATGGGTGTGGGGCTGCTGGTCAGTGGCCAGCAGGAGTTGCTCAGAAGCAATGTAGGACTTGGTTGGGGTTGATGTCTGTGCTGTGGTGGAAGGCCCAGAAATGCCACTAAGAGAGGCTCTGCTGCCCCTGGGTTCAGGTCCACACCTCCATTTGGTCTTTAGCTGAGACATCAAAACCCACAGTTGAGATGCCCCACCTCACAGCTGAAGCATTATGTTGCAGTGTTCCTTCAGGTCAGACTTCACCATGGACTTGCACCTGACCCTTTACTCTCCAGAATTCTTCCCTACCCAAAGTTAGCTCTTTGTTTTATTCCTCAGTGCTCTGAGCAAAAAAAAAAATTGCAATAAATTCTTAAAGACATGTAGGCTTGTTAATAGATCATCAACTACCAGATAACCTACGTGCACTTCAGAGAATGCTTCCTTAGGGTAATTTACCCAAATTAGTGAATCTAGGGGCCAGAATTTTAAGGGGCACATGAGGCTAAACATGGAGAGAATGAACTCCTTGCATTTGATCAGCTCCAAGAGCTGCAAAACGCATTTAAATTTTCCATTTCTATTCTTGCTAGTCCTTAAATTTCTCCCATGGCTGGGCATCATTTCATTCTGCCCTCCGGCTTCTGGGCCCATGGTAAGCTTCTGGATTTCATAAAACATATGCCATAGGTATTTTGAATAGCAGTGTGTAGCTTCCACTTCCTCTTCAAATGATTTAGCGCTTTCCCCTGGGTAGTGGTGATGTGGTTAAGGATGACATTTGAAGAATACTTGGCTCAGTTCATGTCTTGTTCTGCTCTCCCAGTATCCTTGTCAAAAGTTTAATTATGCAAATGAACACTCCTTAGAAGTGGGCTGGGGGAGGTGTGGTGGGGAGAAGAGTGCCAGGAAGTGCTAGACAGGAATTAGGCCAAGAATATCCACACTTCCTATATTGAGAACTCTCCCAGGGATTTTTTTTTTTCTTCCCCACCAAGATGAAAAATAATTTGGAAGTCTACTTCTCAACTTTCAAATTTTTCTTCTGTCCTACTTCCTGTTCTTAAAAAAAAAAAAAATGGCAGTGTTTAAAATGCTGGTTTTCCTTTGAGCTTTTGGAGTGTCTCTGTCTCCATTTAAGAGAATCCCCTGGTAAAATAGCAGTTGTATTGCTCATGTGAAGGTTTTTAAGTTTTTCTTAGGGATAAAAGAGGTTTTTTACCCCCTGGCTACCTTCTTAGGCCCAGCAGGTTCAAACTCAAAGATGAAATCTACATGGCTTTGCTGATGAAGCTAGCAAGGGTCCCTCTCCAACTGCGTCTTGTGCCTTAGGGCCTAAGAAACCCAGTAGTTCTGGGTTAGGCTGGTCACCGCTGCCCAATCTGAGTGCAGCCAGGACTTAGTAACAGAAGCAGCTCTTGTAGTTGCCTTGGAAGGATGGAAACCTCCATAGAAGAAGAGCTAAATGAGGGCAGCATTTGCATAGCTAATGTCAAGGGGAAATTTGCATTGGCCAATGTGAAACAAGCAAGGATGACTTTATTCCCAGCTTTGCACGGTAGGGGAGAGAGAGTTGACTGCAACTCCATTGAAATAGGGAGTAGATTGGAGGAAAAGCAATAGATGGTATTGAAGGGGGTTGATCACTGGGGTCTGTGAGTGATTTACTGAGGTTGCAATTGCTTTGGCTTGGAATATTTTTCTTTGTGGTATTTAGGCCACCTGGAGTCTGTATGGAGTTAAGGAACTACCTGATGAGTAGCTTCTCAGGTGCCTGGATAGTGAAAAGGCTGGGGTAAGAGGGAGGCCAGGGTCCTGGAATCAGGGAGAAGCCTGTCTAATGTTTAGTCAAACTAAAGGGAAGTTACTTGGTCACCAGTATCCAGCTGGTAATGAAGAGTAATTTAAACTTTTAAATTTATTTATTTTAACCCTTATTGACTTGAGTAAGTTGGATATCATCCCCAGATGATTTTCATGTGCAACCTGATTTGAGAGACACTCAAAGAGATAATAAGAAAAAAACAACAAACATGCAAATACACAAAATAAGAAATGACGATGGAAAAATAACCAAAGATCATACCCATTTTGGTTGTTGTTTGAGAAAAATAGTGGGGGAGCTGCCTAATTCAGTTTTAAGATATAAACTTGATTCCAATAATGGTTAAGCACAGACAAGAACAAAAAATCTTGGCCTAGTTCACTTTTGAACAAAGATTTCAAAATTCTGTATAAAATTTTATGAGTCCCCTGTAAATTTAAAGGCTAAATTGCAATCAAGTAGGTTTTTAATCCTAGCAATTCAAGAATGGTTTATCAGTGTAAAACATATCAAATTAATTAATCACATTAATAGACTAAACAGGGAATAATTGTATCATTGTCTGAAAGGTTACAGAAATGTCATCTGATAAATTTCAATGACTATAATTTTTTTAAAGAATATCAGAAATACTAGGGCTAGAATGGAACTTTCTTAACCTGGAACAATCTCTTTCACACCTCCTTGTCCTTTCATGTGTCATTTCTTTTGATTCAAATTGCTTTACCTCCCCTTCACATCTAGCTTATGTTCTCAGACTTCAAGATTCATTTCAAGCTTGGCCTTTTCTGGAAATCTTCACCGACTCCCAGTGTAACTTAGACATCTTTTTACTGACTGTTTACTTAGTATGCACAGCTATTATTTATCACACTTGTGGGATCATTAACTTGCTCACTACATGCCCCACTGATCTATAAGTTACTTCATAATGGGATCTTCATCACAATATATACTCCCGTAATCCTTGGATAACAGACATTGCCAACACCATGCCTCTAATTTAGCTCTTTAGTCTTTAGTGGGTTGACTAAAGAGAACAACAATGCTCATTTTGATCATCTCTAAAATTGTGGTTAAAGGCAGTACGTGAGAACCTGGATGTCTCCTAGTTGAACAGTCATTAACTTGATGTCTAGACTTTGTGATGTATTTTATCTATTCAGTCCTCTTCATAGAAACCAGCACAGTCTATCTACAGTGCTGCTCTGACCAGGCTATCTCCAGCTTAAACCACCTCATTGGCCATCTACCACCCACAGGTTAAAGTCTGCACTGCCCAAAGCGGTGTAATCGATTTTACTCTTGTCTCTGATAATTTGCCTCTTCTTCCTGTGAGAAGATAATGGTTTTGTGCCCAGTTGTCCTCAGGCTTGAAGGTGTGACTTGCTTTGGCCAGTGAAATGTGAATGGAAGGGACGTGTGCCATGTTGGACCAGAAGCCATGTCATTGTGTAGCTTTTCTGCCTATCCCTTTGCTCTCTCCCAATAGAATAGCAAAGTCTCAAATGGAAGTACCCCTTCAGTCTGCTGCTGGAAAGAAGATGATGCATGGAGCAGAGCCACAGTGGACCAACTCGAGTGAGGAAAATACCCTTATTATTTCAAGGCAGTGAGATTTGAGGATTGCTGGCTCCAGCAGGGCAATCTTCTGAAATCACAATGCCTTACATGACCCCTTCTCTGCCTACCTTTCCAGCCTCATTTTTAACTGTTCCCTGCCCTTTGCCATAATCCCACCAAACATAACACCCCTTGTAGTTCTCACCACACCCTCTGATGTTCCCACCACACCCTGGGGTGTTTCTAACCTATTTGACTTTGTCTATTCCTGTCCCTTCTTTCTGGAATGCCCTCTGCCTTCTGGTTACCACCTACTTAACCTATTCATTTCAACAGTTGCCTCACCCATGGAGCCTTTCTTGGCTTGCTCACCTCCTATATTTCCCACCTTGAGTGCTATTGGATTACATGCACTTTCTCTGCGATCCTGCCAACACCTGTTTGTATTGTAATTATAGGACTTACACATAAAGTACAATTATCTGAGACTTTTTTTGTTGTTGCCTGAGAAAGTTCCTTGAGGACGGAAACTGTGTTTTCTTCATTTTTATAGCCCAGACACTTAGCACACAATAGGTGCTCAATGGATGTTTGTTAATTAACTGCTATTAGCTTTTCTTCTAAAATAAAAGAGGCAAAATAAAATTAATAACTTAATATGACAGAGTCTCACATTTAAATTAAGCAATCCTTTGAGAGGAATTATGGAAATGCCTAGAAGCAGTTTTGGTTAGGATGGGCTGGTTGAAGGGTTTGGGTGCTAAGAGAGATTAGAATTTTCTAAGCCCTCTACCCATAAGCTCCTCATCTAGATGGCTTTCTCTGACCCTCCCAGAGGTTTAAGTGCTCTCTTTTTGCCTTCCTCAGCACTCTGTAGATACCTAGTTGTGGCATTTGCCATGTAACATCTTATCATTTCAGTTTGCTTGCTGTCTTCCCCCACTGCATTGCAAACAACATGGCTCAGGATTTTATTTTCTTTTTTCTTACCCAGAGTAGGTATCCTGTAAATGTTTGATGAATGAAAAATGAGGTTAGGTTGACAGAACTGAAGGTGAAGTCCATAAGGAATGCTTGACAACATCTCAACATCTCCAGGCATCACAATCACAGAGATATGCATATCCAGATATAATATCCATTAAAATTCAGATATCCTTGCAAAATTTACCGACCAGAAACCTTTTTTTGCCCAATTTTCCAGGAAGTGTTTCATCAAGGAAAGAAGTTGAGTGTCTCTACCTAGCCGTTTTAAATTAGATGCTTTAGATCATCATTTCCCTACAAGGGAAATGGCATAACTGTTTATTGGGTAAAGGAGACAGAAAAATTGATGGCTGCAGGTAGAGAGAGGGCTTTGGGCAGAAGGACACGCAGTTCTACTTTTACAAGCACTCCTGCTAAAAATACATGTATAGAAAACGCAGCTGTTAGCAGGGACTTCACAATAATTACAGAACTCAGCATTAAAAGCTGTCATTGCTTAATAACCAACTCTTTTTAAAACACGGAGAAGTGGCTCATAGAGTTCATGAAACTCAATCAGTGGTCGTCATTGCCTTGCACAAAAGCCGTCAAGCCCGGCGTTAGTCATGTGTGGTGACGTCTGTGCACATACATACCACACCGCACACGCACTCACACGCAGGCTGTTCCTTGTTAAAAAGGCAACAAGCACATTAGATGGCTTTAAAAGACCACACTGCATCGCCTCGCCTTGGAAATCAACAAAGTATAAAGGATGTCATTTTCCTGATCATCCTAATAACAACGATACCTAACCTTTTTTTTTTTTTTTTTTTTAAAGCTACAATAATCCCAAATTATGGTTAATTATTTTCCTGGAACAATAAAGTTTGATTTAAAAATATATTTCATTTCATATGTTTAGCACAAAAGAAACAACTGTTTTTATCTCAATAGTCACCTTCCAAAGAAAGATTGAGAACAGTAATCCTATGCCCTCCAGATCAGCCTGGTGGTCAAGTTTAACACCAAAAGTAATGTGATCTTCTGGATTTTGATTCCTATTTTATTTTATTTCATTCATTATGTAATATAATATTTTGTCATATTAAAAATCAATAAATTTTAATTAACTTAATTACCAAAGTAATATTGAAATATAATCTCTTTAATAAAGAAATCAAAATAATATATAATGAAAAAAAAAGTAATTGTGATCTTGATATATGTAACATGAACATAATTTGATGAGCATAGGACTTGACTTGTGTGGTCTTCCTCTCCCAAACCTATAACTCCAGTGTAATCATAAGAAAAACCAATAAATGATCAAACCCAACTCAGAGACATTCTACAAAACACCTGACCAAAGCTCCTCAAAACTACCAAGTTCATCAAAAACAAGGATAATCTGAGAAACTGTCAGAGCAAAGAGAAGCCTAAGGAGTTATAGAGAGTAAATGTAATGTAGTATCCTGGATAGGATCGTGGATCTAAAAACTAAGGAAACCTGAAGAAAGTATGGACTTTAGTTAATGGTAATATATTAATATTGATTCATTAATTGTGACCAATGTACCATACTTCTGTAGTATGTTAACTCTAAGTGAAACTGTGTGTGGGGTATATGTGAACTCTCTGTATTATCTTTACCAGTTTTATGTAAATCTAAAACTACTTTAAAATAAAGTTTACTTTTAAAAGTTAGTTGGGCACATTTGTGTGGACTGTTATTTTTTTCTTTAATTGCTCTAAAATCTAAGTTTTACGCTGGTAAGGAATTTGTTGGATCTGCCCCTACATACCAAATTGCTAAAAGAGTTCCTGGCAAATAGTAGATCCTCATTAAATACTTGCAGAATAAATCATTTAAAAAATAAACACAATTGATAACATTAATTTAAGGCATTATCAACTAATTTTCTATGAGAAAAGTGATGAAATTAGCATTCCTACATTCCCTACTCCTTACCTTCCTATTGTGGTAATGGAGCTAGAAAAATGATCAGCAGTTGGTGATGGTCAGATTGATGAGAGCACTGCAGCTGGTGTTAATGAGCTCAGAGAAGGACGGCAATTGCAAAAACGATTGTAGAATGGTCCTCAGTGTCATGGGGGAATAACAGAATTTCCTCTTTCTACTACTGCCTGACCCTGGATACTGGGGATTAAAATGAATGAGTAGTTTACACATGAAAAAATTTAGAGTAATGTAGGGTCATCAAAATGTGGGACAGTTTTATTTAAGTTGAGGAAATGGAGAACATCTTTCAGGAAATATTTACCAATATGGTAATGTATCTTGACAATACAATAGGGGTTCCAGAGAGTTCAGTGAAATATATGAGAAGGGGAGTCATCATATGGAAAACCAATCAAGAAAGAGGAAGAGGTAAGACAGAGTCAATAATAATAATAATAATAATAATAGCTATCATTTATTGAAAACTTCCTGTATTCTATCATTTGAACCATATACTATATAGCACAGGCAATGTTTTAGTAATTTTCCAACTCAATAAGGCACTTACTATAATCTCTAATTTCATTTAATTTTGTATTGAATATTGAATAGGTACAAAAGAAATTTATAACATTTATTCTTGGGTAAGATATAAATATAATGATATAAAGAAACAACAAAAAAAAGAGAAAACAAACAAAAACCAAAATTATTACAGACACCAATATAACTATCATTGTGTTTAAAAGATTGCTAGTATCTGTTTGTATCTCAGGGTGCCCCTCTCTGATATGGTCCTAATTCTCACCTCTATCCCCCATCATATATAATATATAATATATATATGTATATATTATGAATGGAATGTTATGAATGTATGCATGTCATAAATGGACATGGTGTGTGCAAGGGCACACCTTCCACTTCCCCTTTCTCCTTTCTCACTGTAAGATGGGTGTGGTGGAGAACCATTTTCTACAGTGCAGAGGAGGGCAACACCCTAGAAGTGTAAAACTCACACTACAGAGGGAGCCTAACACTATGCAGCCATCATATAAGCCCTGGGCTGCCTATATTCAATTGTTGCATGAGAGAGAAATAAACTTCTATTTGTTTAAACCACTGTTATCTGCTCTTTGTTACAGCAGCCAAATGTGCAGCCTAACCAATTGTGTGACTATAGCACAATTTGTATATTCTAATTTTGGTGGACATTTAGTTTATATATTTTTGCTGTGGCGAACGATACTATAATGAACATTCTATAGTTGTCAACTCTGTCCACATAACTAAGACTTTCCCATATTAAGTTAAATCAGTCCTGTGCCGGCCCAATGGACAATGGAAATGTGTTTGGATGCTTTGAGTTGTCATAATGTCATTTAGAGTTAAGGGCCAAGAATGTTAAATGTCCTGAAATGTTAAGACGATTCCATACGATAAAGATTTGTCCCTTCCACAATTCCATTAGCAAATACACTGCCTAGAGAAAATACCTTGGAGTGGCATTTCTGAGCTCATTAAATTTTAACCTTTATTCTTTTTCTATTATAAGAATGTAAGGCCATAATTTTCTTCTAATGACCACTTTAATTGCATCCCACAAGTTCCCATATGCAATAGGTCTTCATTTTTTAGTTTTAAGCATTTGAAAAAATTATGAATGTTTTTCATGGCCTGACAATAGAGGGATCATTTACTCTGTTTTCTAAATTAGGACAGGTTTAGAAGAAAAGAATGCACTATTATTAATTATATGGAGATAATAGACACAAACCGGACAATTATAGACAAACGTAGGTATAGGTCCACCTACACGTGAATTATTTGGTTGTATATTTGATGTTTACCAGGAGTACATTTTAAATTATGAGTATTTATTGTTCCCTTTTCATAATTAAACAGAGGACACCAAGTTTTTGAGAGTTGTTGAGACGTTTTATGGCTCAGAATGAGGACGATTTCTATAAAAGCATGTGTGTGCTTAAAAAGAAGTATATGCTCAAACTGACGATATTTTGCACATATCCATTAGATCAATATTGTTTTTTATTCAAATCGTATATATGCCTTAGTATTATTTACCTGCTTTATAAATTGTAAGGATAGGTGCATTAAAACTCACAATATTACTGGAGAGTTTTTACCTTCTAACACTTCTGTCTATTCTGGTTTATATATTATAAGACCATGTTATTCTTTGCACACAAATTTAGAATTGTTCTACCTTCCTCATGAACTTTTGTCATATATAATAACTCTTTTTATCTCTAGTAATTGCCTTAAGCTCTATTTTAGTTTATATTAGTATAACTACAGATTTTTTTGGAGTTAGTATATTGTTTTCTAATCTCTTGCTTTCAACATTTCTGTATCCTTATGTTAAAGAGCATCTCTTTTAAGCATCATATACTGGAATTATTTTTTTCATTCAGCCTGTCCATCTTTGTCATTTAACTGGAGATTGGTTTGTATCAGATTACCTTACTCTGAGACATTGAGGATGCAGTTCTTTGGAAATGCTTTGCACAAGGGATATTATTTGACTCCCCACTTAGGTTAGGTCCTGGGCTTTTCTCATTTGTTTTAGAGCCCTTGTAGCATCAAAAGAAAACTCAAAACCCAAGTTCATCAAGTGCCTCTATGGAAAGGCGTCTCTTTAGCCTTGTTGGGTACCTCAGAGGATTCCCCACTAACTTGACAGTAGCACAATGAATTTAAAAAATATCCCAAGTGTAGCCGTTTGGCAATTTGATGTAATTATGAATTCCAAAAATATAATTGGATCATGCTTGTAAACTGATCTGTTAATCTGGGCATGATTAAGTTATGATTAGGGCGTTGACTGGGCCAGGTAAGTAGGGCGTTGAGCCCCACCCTTTGGTGGGTGGGGGAATCGAATATAAAAGGCAACACAAAGGACAGAGGGAGCAGTTTTTGAGTTGCAGTTCTGAAGTTGGAGTTTTGATGTTGGAAAGAAAGCCCCAGGGAAAAGAAGCAAGCCTTTCACCTGACAGTCTACAGCTGACCTTGTGGAGGAAACAGAGGAGCTAAGCCCGGAGAGAAACGCAGCTCCGGGAAGAGAGGAACCCAAGAAGCCTGAACCCTGGCAAACGTCGGCAGCTGTCTTGCTCCAACACGTGGCAATGGACTTTGGTGAGGGAAGAAACTTACGCTTTATGGCCTGGTAACCGTGGACTTCTACCCCAAATAAATACCCTTTATAAAGACCAACCTATTTCTGGTATTTTGCATTAGCGCCCCTTTGGCTGACTAATACACCAAGTATATATTTTATCCAGCAGTTTAGCTAGAAGAGTGTTCATTATATTTAGTCCACCATACTACAAGAGATGGATCTCATAATTTACAGGTTCAGAAATTCAATAAATTGTCCAAGATCACACATCTAGTAAAAAGAGTGGAATCAAGATTAGACTCTGGATGTGTTTGATTTTGCACTAAGTGTGTTGCCTACCTCCAGTATTGCCAAAAGCTGGAAACAACCAAATGTCCATCAACAGATGAATGGATAAACAAATTGTGGTACATATGTACATGGAATATTTCTCAGCTATAAGAAGAACACACTATTAACACACGGGATAACATGGATGAATCTTGAAGATCTTATGTTGAGGGAAGCAAGCCAGGTCTGTATTGGCTTTTGTTCCTTCTAATTGTACAAGGTATCGGTGGTTGGCCAAAGTGCATGAATTTCCTGCAGGAGAAGTCTTGATGTTCAAATCCTTCTGCTAAAATTCTCCCTGGCCCTTCACAAAATGATAATTATACTTTGTCAAACACTTGTAAAGCCACAATTAATCTTTTCTTTCCATTTATACTCTAAAAAAGTATGTATTTAGAGTTATACCTCAATTATCTCTCAGAGAAATGGATTAGAAAATTGAGAGATTATCCCTAAATGACTTTGAGCTTCTTAGAAGGAAATTATGCCTGTAGCTTTCACGACTTTTTTTTGGCTTTAGTTTTTAAAAAATTCTACAATGGGAATTTCTATGTGCTGGAGTATGGCCAACATTGATTTTTAATAGTACTCATTTTTTGACTTGGGTTTTATGACCAAGATGCTTTCTCAGAGAGAATATATCGTGATAGTATATCATATACACTTTAGCTCTTGCTTATGTGGTATTTTGTTGGTAATATGTAGGCAAGTTTTTCTTATAAAAACATTCATTTCTTAAAGAAGAGTTTTTGTTTTCTCTCTTCTCTGAAAACTTAGAGTAGTGCTGGATTCACAGGGGATATTCCAAAATTACTTGTTGACTCTGGTTAGATTTTATTTGCAATTAGATTACCAAACTAGAATAAATGTCCAGTGTCCTTGTTTAATCTGTTTTATCCCTACCCCCTTTGCCAGTCAAGATGACTTCAAATATGAATAGGCCTGCCTTTTCCATCTTGGAGACCAGGCTAATTTGCAAAGATCAATCATTTCCTTTGGGGAAGATATAGATAAAGGGGATAAAATCTGAAGAAATAAGGGCAAACGGATTTATGAAAGTAAGTAACAGATGCACCATTGCCTGGGACAGATCTCACAGGGCTGGACGGTGCAAGTCAGAGATGAAAGTATTACAATTTCTTATGTTTGGTCTTGGACTCAGCTTTTGAAAAATATACCTGATTACTCAGAGTACATAATCTAATTTTGGAAGCAGCCATAAATTTCATTCATGTTGACACCTTAAAAATAGAGTGAAAGCAAACTTTACGGGAAGATGAGATATGAAACAAACATGAGCAATGTAAAAATAATAACATCGATCCCAGCAACACTGCTAACCTAGTCACTAATGCTGGCAAATGTAGATTGGGCTAAAGGGAACTTCATACAGGACCCATTAAGGAGAGAAAACAAAGGGCTATGGTTTTTCAAAACCCGCTAAGTAGGTCTGGCTAAGTACGTTCCACTGAGACGTGAATCAGAGTAACAGCCATTGCCCGAGATCCAGGATCTGACAAATGACTATATTTGTGTGTCAGTTACATTTTAAGAGGTTCTTCCCACTGTTTCACACTCATGTTGAAAAGAAATTGGACCTGGAATTCTAGTTCGGGCTCAATACTTTAAATAAATAACATCCTCTCTCTGGGCTTTCGTGTCCTCACCTGTGTTGTAAGCGGGTGGAACTCAGGTTTCTTGACTCTGCTCAGTGCCACTGCACCGTCTCTCAGGTTCTCCTTCGCTATTTATCGGGATTGTTTTACCAATGCAGCTTAGGACTGTGCCCTGTGCATTTCTCACACACCTTCCTTCTCTGTTTTAAAAGCTCCTCAGGCTGCCTACAGTTTTTTTCCAGTTCAGGTCCCTGCCAACAAAAGAGTTCTATGGTTGTGTATACCTAGGCTGTAAGTAAAAGAAATAGGTTCGGTTAATTTAAACAAAACAGAACCTTATTGGAAGGAAGTGAAATGGCTAAGGGAACCTAAGGAAAGGCTCAATAACCAGGCTTCAGAAGGAACACTTTGCCTAAGTTTCTCATTCCCAGGAAATAGAAGCTGACTGAGTCGAGGTCCGCTGTCCAGAGCAGGTAGGAGAAAGGAGCTCTTTATCAGTTCTATCAAGACTGAAGGTAATGAGAAAGTAGTCTATTTTCCCAAAAGAAAGACAGAGGGCTGCTACCAAAATAAAGTTAGGCTGGGCAGGCAAAAAATAAAAATAAAAAATTCCAGGCAATGGTTCCATTGTCTGGGACCTGTTTTCTTCAGGTTTGTATAGCAAATGAATCAAAATCATTTCCTGTCTACTCCGTGGATGGGGACAGGCTGATGGCTTGGGCTTCTCGGATAGATCCCCAACATATGCTATTTAACATCCACTCCTCTGGGAAAGTTGTGAGTCCAAGTGCAAACCTCATCAGTCGATCGTCTTGTGTTGTCTGTGGAGATATGATTTTAAAAGTTAATAAAACAGTTTACTCTCGTGATTTAGCCCATTATGACCCACCAGCAATTTTCATGCATGGATGAATCTCTTTGCCTCTATCAACAACTAAGTCAAATGAGCAACTCCAAGTATGATTTAATAACATCCGATTTTAAAATTTATAAATTGGGTCAAAGCCAAAGGAGCCTCACCTATTAGTTTATCTTCACTTTTGTGTAATCGCTTACATAAATTGATAGCATTTACATACTGACAGGAAACCGTCCTTCTGAAGGGCTCAGATCATTACAGAAATCTTATTAATCTGCTTACTTTCTCTCTGAGATAAGGCGGTTGTCAATAACATAATTAAGCTTTTTGAGAAAACGTGTAAGAGAAAATTTATGAGCACTGAAAGGATTAGCAATTATCCACCCTTTAATGATACTATAGAAAATATTAATGTACCAGTGTAGAAACAATAGGCAACATATTGGCTAAATTGGCTCCTCATTTTCATGTATGAAATAAAAAGCTCATCATGATCATCCCAATAAAAACCATCTATTGAATACCTTTCTGCTAATGACACTTCTTGGAACTTGTTAAACAGGCATAATCCTCTCCATTATCATCAAACATTAATATTTAACAAAAGATCTCTTTTTAGATTCCGAATGAATGTTCACTAAATTTAGGGCCTGCACATGTAAATTATCTGTTTTGTTTTGTTATTTTTCCAAGAAGAAAATGGGATTCAAAGCAGGGGGTGCCGGAGACATTAAGATATCCTGATTTATTTATGTGGCATTCCACCTCTCAGATTTGATTTTTAAACTTTGAGCTCCAGTGCTGTCAGTCTCTCAAAATATAGGCAGGTCTAGAATCAGCCAATCTTGTATTTGTTCATATTTTATAGCACAGAGAAGCATTTTCCTATTGTCAGCTCTATGAAGAATAGAACATAATTTCCATTTGCCTGCTTGGGGGACAATCATTTGGCGTTCATAAAGTGAATTTTACCCGTAGGCATAATATTAAAATAGAATTTGTCTTTATATATAGATCCAATTATATTAATCATGTCTCCAGAGGATTTCAGAATTCTAAACTAATAGTTTGATTTCCACGTAGGGTAAATGTAGACTCCATTTACAGAGTGGGAGTTGTGTCGTGGGACTCCTGCTGTTTCAAAAGGAGCAAATGTATTTAAAACCCAAATGCACTTTTCTAGATTCCAGGCATTTCTAACCAGCAGCTGCCACTAGGGTGAAGTACTGAAACCTTTATTTGGAATAAATTGCAATGTCTATTGTTTGGTGACTTAACGTTAGATATCCTGGGCATCTTTTTCTGCAACAGAAGGGAATTCAGGTATATTGTCAACAACAACAACAAAATCACCTTCCTGGCTGTAAGGCTGGAGACATGGCTGCTTCAGACAGAGCCCACCAGCCTTGGCCGCAATGGCCATATATTAAACAAGTGTGTCCCCAAGTTCATGCTAGGGGCCCTGGTGACACACATTTGCATCCGGAAAGTTTTACATAAACAGAAACATCTAACCTCTGACAACTAAACCTTCCTGGCTTGTCATTATTGTAGGCGATCAGCAGCTCTCTTGGAGGATTTCAAGTTCAGTTTCAGTGGCATTTCTCCAATTAGCTTCCCTTTCCTGCAGCCCTGCCCTCACTCTCTGTACACAGGCTAGAGTTCCATAAGTGTTTTGTTATCTTCTTGTTGCCCCTCCTCTTACTCCTGTGGCCTAGGATTAGCTTGGTCTCCATCATAAGACTAATGACTTTGGAAAAGATTGTTAAAATGTTATTAAACCAACAACCTGGAGAAGAGCCTGATACAGCTGGCCATTGGCAAGTGCTCAATTAATATTTGATGATTGATCATTCCAGTCAATTCAAAGGAAACATTAAACCCAGACCTCGTTAGTGACTCCTTGTTTCCAATCAATGTAAAGTACCGTTGCATTCTGATTATGTGGGATAAAAAGGAAATTGAGGGGATCCTTAGATGGGGGAGGAAAAATTTTAAGAGGCTTCAAAATTGAAACAAATATTGATACAGAATTATTATATATTGCAGTATTGTTTAAAACAGAAAAATTGATAAAAATAAACAAACACATAGGAGTGATTAAGTAAACTAGGGAACATATATTCAGCTAATCATGTTGAACCACAGTATTTGAGGACATGGAATAAAACATGATAAAATGTTAAGCAAAATCAAACTGAATATATGGAATGGCCATGCTAAACAATGCTAAAATAATAGACATACATAAAAACCTGGAAGAGGGCAATAAACTGTTGACAGCCATAATCTCTAGACTGGGGTACTTTCCATTTTCTTGTTTCTACATTCAGTGTTTTTTTTTTTCTACAAAGACCACATATTATATTTGTGTATGTGTGTTTCACTGTATTTATGGATGTATGCAGAGTTTTTCATACTTGAATGACATAAGGATCTCCTTCAAGGAAACAACAAGCCTATTTTATTGAAATATCACTTATATTTGCAACCTATGAGCACTTTAGCTCTTTTGTGTAACTATAAAATAAAAACAAATTTAAAAATTAAATGAAAAGGAAGTTTTCAAAATAAGCAAAATTTAAATCAATGATTTTGGCTTAATATGACATAAAGTGTTGAAATGAAATGAAAAGCTTAATATTGGATTTCATAAAAACAGGAATATCCTTAAATACAGTAAATTTTATTGTTTTTTTATTTTGACTTCATAAAAGTTCAATTAAGACTGCAAAATAATGCATATGTATACACATACGTATATACACTCCATTCACAAACATATATACACATATGCATATCTATACACATACATATATTGTGTATTATTCAGGATTGTCGGACTTCATATTTAAACAACATAAGCATTAGTGAATAAATCTCAAATGTACCATTTTAATAATGCAACATTTGATAGCTCTGATCGCTGTTGAATTCATTGAAGATAAAAAAGAAGTGAATTGGGAAGCGGCTGTGGCTCAAGAAATTGAGCTCCCGTTTTCCATATGGAGGACCCAGTTTCAATCCCTGGGACCTCCTGGTGTAAAAGAAAAAAAAGTGAATTACAGCAGAAATCTGAGGTAAATGGATATTTTACTGATATTTTTGGAATAAGGAACAGAACGTTTTTCATTTCTTTTTCACTACTATCCTTACTGCTAATTGGTATCTATTAAATGTTGATGTATACAACTTTTAATGCCAAATCCATCAGCTCAGTACTCCTATATGGCATAAACTGGCATGGCACCAGTTCTTTTGAATTTTTCAAAAGCCTCCAGTACACAATGTCAGGTGATTACTCAGTTCTCACATACACACCCTGCCCCCAATTACTTCCTATGACTCTCTGCTGTCGTTTTTGATGGTGTATTTGACACAGATCCTACATGAACAGCTTGAGGAACGTAACATCCGTCAGTTAAGACACAAAACTTTCTCACTACCTCTGAACTCTCCCATTCCCCTTTCCAGTCAATTCACCCCACCTCCCAGCAGAGGTAAACATTGTTCTGCTGTTCATCCTATTGGTTAATTTCACTGACCTTGAAATGTATATAGATAGGATCATAGTGTATTTATTATTTTCTCTCTGGTTTCTTTAGCTCAATATCATGTTTTTGAGATTCACAATGTAGTTGCATTTATCAGTACAGTAGCTTGTTACTTATTATTTCTGAATAGTACTCTATTTTAAGACAATACCCCAGCTTGGTTATACATTTCCCTGCAGATAGATATTTGGATAATTTCCAGGTTTTTACCATTTTGGATGAAGTGTGTTGTGTGTGAACATCATTGTACAAGTCTTCTTGTGGACATATGTTTCTATTTCTTTTGAGTAGACACTTAGGATGAAGTACTGAGTCATAGGGTAAGAATATGTTTAACTCTAAAAAAGAAACTGTCAAATTATTTTCTAAAATAGTTTACCATTTACATTCCAACCAGCAAAATAGGAGTTCCAGTTGTTTCACTGGTGTCAATCTTTTAAATTTTAGCCAATTAATTTGGTAGAAACTGTTATCTCATGTGTTCTAAATTTGTATTTCCCTGATGATTCTTAATGTAGAACATGTTTTGTGTGCTTATTAGCTATTTCTCTACCTTCTTTTGGGAAATGTCTGATCAAGTCCTTTTGCTTATTTTTCATTGGGTAGTTTGTCTTTTTCTTATTGCTTTGTAAAAGTTTGTCTATATATTCTGTATATGAATCCTTTGTCATAAATAAATATATCTTTATACAGTCTATGGCTTGCCTTTTCAGTTTCTTAACCATGTCTTTTGAAGATCAGAAGCTTTTCATCTCGGGAAGTCCAATTTATCTTTTTTTTCTTTTGTGTTTATTGTCTTTTGGGTCCCAAAACATCTTTTCCTACACCAAGGCTGTAAAGATATTTTCTGTTTTCTTCTAAAACTTTTTAAGCTTTTAGCTCTTATATTTGTGGTCTATGACTCATGTTGAATTAGATTTTGTATTTAGTTGTGAGTGTCCAAGGTTTATTTTTGTCCATATGGATATTTGTTATTCAAATGTTGTTGAAAAGACAATCCTTTCCTTATTGAATTACCCTGGTGCCCTCTCAAAGTAACATTTGTGTGTCTGTGTCAGGATGCTCTGTTCTATTTCATCGATCTGTATATTTATGTCTCTGCTGATAAACATACTTCTTTGGTTATGGTTTTTATAAGTTTGAAATCAGGTAATATAAGTCCTCCAACTTTGTTTTCCTTTCTCAAAATTGTTTTGGCTATTCTAGGTCCTTTTCATTCAATACTAACTTTGGAATCCATGCTGCAATTTCTAATTACATCTATTAGAATTTTGATTGGGATACCACTGAATCTATAGTTAAATTTGGGAGGTATTGGCATCTTAACACTATTGAATCTCCAAATCTCTGTATATGACATATCTGCCTTTTTAGGAAGATCTTTAATTTTAATATGCGAAGGGTTACAATTATCCATTGCTAGTATATAGAAATACTATGTGATCTGCTTAATATACTTATAAAGCCCTATATCTGCATTTTGGTATATTCTTTAGACTTTTCTATGTAAACAATCATGTTTCCTGTGAAAAACAAAGACACTTTTACATCTCCCTTTCCAACTTGTATACCCTTTTATTTTCCCAGCCTAATTGCATTGACTAAAATTCCAGGCCACTGTTGAATAGAAGCAGTGTGGACAAATATCCTTGGATTGTTCACACTTTTATATATGAACTTAAGTGGGGTTTTTTTGTTGTTGTTGTTTTGTTTTTTTTTTTGTCATTGCTCTTTAAAAGATTGAGGAAATTCCCTTCTATGACCAGTATACTGATTTTTAAAAATCTTTAATAGGTATTGAATTTTGCCAAATGCCTTTTCTGCATCTATTTAAATAGTTTATGATTTTTCTCCTTTATTCTGTTAATTTGTTTTAACATGGATTTTCTGATTTGAACAAGCCTAGGGATATTCTCAAGATAAACTTCACTTGGTCATGATGTACTATATCTATTTTTTACATACTGCATTATTTGATTTGCTGATATTTATTTGATGATTTTTACGTCTCAAGGGTGGTGTTATTTTGTAATTTTTTCTTGTAAAATTCTTGTCAAGTTTTGATATCTAGGTTATGTTGGCCTAATAAAATCACTTGACATGTGTTATCTTTACTTTTATTTTCTTAACAGAGTTTGTATAGTGATTGTCATTATCCCTTTTAAAGTGTTGAATAGAATTTATCAGTGAAACCACCATAGAGTTTTCTTTATGGAAAATTTTCTTCTAATTACAAATTCAATTTCTTTAATAGATAAAGGCTAGTCAAAATTTCTACTTTTTTATAAGTGTTGGTAACTTGTGCTTGTCAAGGAATTCATACATTCCTTCCACATTATTAATAATAGTCCTTTGTAATCTGTCAAATGTTTATAGTATCTGTAGTGATGATGTCTTGTTCATGATGTTGATCATTTTTATTTTTTCACTTTTTAAATCAATTTTTAATGGTTTATCAGTTTTATTATTCTTTTTAAGAAATCAGCTTTTGGTTTCATTGATCTTCTCTATTGTTTGTCTATTGTGTATTTCCTCGAATTCCACTCATTTCTCTTGCCGTTTACTTCGGGTTTTACCTCCTATTTTTCCTTATCTTTTTATATTGGAAGCTTAGATCACTGCTTTTATAATTTTTGTCTTTTCCAATAAAAGTTTTTAAAGTTATAAATTTCCCTCTAAGGACTGTTTGAGCTTCATCCTACAAACTTTGATGTCTTGTGTTTTCCTTATCAATCAATTTAAACATTTTTCTAACTTCCCAGTATATTTCTTTTTTGACCTATGGGTTATTTAGAAGTGTGTTGTTTACTTTTCAAGTATTTGAGGATTTTCTAGATATTCTACTCCATTGTTATTGATTTTGAGGAATTTAAGATCATTGTGGTTAGAGAGCATATGATTTCCATTCTTTTAAGTATATTGAGACTGTAATGGCACAATCTGTGGTGTATCTTGGTAAATATTCTGTCTGTATTTGAATAGAACGTATATTCTACACTTGTTGGGCTTTATGGTCTATGCATGTCAACTAGTTCAAGTTTATTGATAAGTTATTTATATCTTCTATAACCTCTCTGATTGCCAACTTTCAATATCTGAAAGAAATAATAAAATCTCCAACTATGAATCTAGTTTTTCTCTGTTTTTCCAATGTGTTTGTTAATGTTTGCCTCACATATTTCAATGATCTTTTAGTGATCATACACATTTAGGGTTTTTATGTCTTCATAATGAATTGACCTTTTATTGTTATGCAATGTCCTACTTTATCCCTGGTAATTAAAAAAAATAAAATGCCTTTACTTCTATTTTGTCTGATTTAGCCATGGAAGATTTCTTTTGATTTAATTTTGAATGAGATTTTTTTAAAAATCCATTACTTTCAACCTATCTGTGACTTCAAATTTAAAGTGCATTTCTTGTAAAAGCATATAGTTGGATTTTTTAAATGTATCTGGCAATCTTGTTTTTTTAAGTGAAGTATTTATTCCATTTACATTGACTATAATTATGAATATTAAGTTGGTTTAAGTCTACCAACTTGCTATTTGCTTTTTGTTTGTCTTAGCATTTTATAATCAACTGTTCCTTCCTTAAACCTTCTTTTATACTAATCAAATAATTTTAGTTTTCCATTTGGAAGTTGTGTCAGGGAAGATGAGAATGGAGAGGAAAAGGGGAAGAATTATCCACTCTTGGAAATGTATGAAGTGGAAAGGAGTAAGAGGGCAATGGGCAAGGGTCTCTTGAAAATCTAGGCATTTGTGGAAGATAGCTAATTATATAAAGAGAGAGGATAAAAGGCAGAGGAAATGGGGTTTGCTTCATTTAGGGACAGGAGTCAGAGCTGAAAGCTTCACCCAGTTTATTAAGACACACTTTGGAGTCTTGATAACAAGCTGGTATGATAAACAGACTCTCTGAGCTTCTGGACCAAGCAAAGAGGACCCTGAAACCCATGCTGGGCTGGGTCTTTTGACACAGGAAAAGGAAGAGAGAGAGAGAGAGAGAGAGAGAAAGAGAGAGAAAGAGAGAGAATTTGCTCTTGAGGTGACAATGAAACATCCAGTGAAGATAACCTATGTCGAGTGGTACCAAGAAGAAAGATTTTAAATCAGAGGAATGAATCTGTGAATTATATGTGAGAAGCTCACATAAAAGAGAATAGGCTTTGGGTCAAGTAGAATCTGTTCAAATCCCACCTTGTCATTTATTAGCTCTGTGATACCAAGCAAGTTTCTCAATTTTCCTAAGCTATATAATCATCTATAAAATGTATACAATGAACCTCATGGGATTGTTTCAAGCGTTAACACTTTACACCTGTTACAGCACCTGGAAATAGCGGTTCCATCTGTTTCTCTCCTCTTCTAAAACACCACATTTTCAGCCATACGGAGTTATTTTGCTTAAAAACATCAGAAGCCATTGGACATCTTATTCCAGAACCACATGCTCCTGCATCCTCAAAATAAAATAGAAAGCAGAACTAACATTGCTGAGTGACTCTGTCAATCGGGGTCCTGGCAGAATGTAGAGACTTTCATGATGGGCTAATTACAGAAGTGTGGGCAAGGTTAAGGGGAGAGCAGCACATGTTGAGATATCAGAGACCAGCAACCCCAGGAAACCATTGCCAACCCAAAGGCTGAGGGGGTCACAGGAAAATAATAGTGTTCCTGGACTCTCATATGGCCCAACACCATGGTGGAGGGGCTGCCCAGCAAGTGGTACTCAGCAGATACTGCTCATAGAGGGACACACATGTACTAAAGCAGGCTGACAGTGTGTATGTGTGGGGGGGATAGTCCAACCCTTTTCTCCTCCTGCCCTCTAATCTCCTTCCACTGCCTCTCTTTAGCTGAACCAAACCAGGAGCCAGAGAGAAAGGGGGTTCTGGTGATGCAGTTGGTAAGAATCAGCCTCTTGGAAGAACAGATTGTATTTGGGCGTGGTGCAAATGTGTAAATAACCAGCACATTCACCATGGCACAGGATACCAAAGATGGGGAGACTAACTCTTAATGAAATATCTTTTCTGTACTCACAGTGAGGCGCTCACACTCACTTGGAGTGCTGTGAATCAGAATCTCCGATGGTACTTGCTCCATCCACCAATTTTAGGATGTTTCACTCTGGCCTTACATGAGCCCTTCCTGCAACAAACACCTGCCTAACATCAGACTTAATTACCTGCAGGAAATACAAGTCTAATCCATCAAGGTTCTCACTATCATCAAAAAATCTGTGATATGACTGCCGGGATCCCTTTCAAAAATGTTCTCTTTAACCAGCTTGCCGTTCTCAGCAGCCATGGAAATCCTTTCTGTATATCTGTCAAGGACAGACGCACAGAATAATTCTTGTCTCTTCTCTGAGCCAGAGTTTCCATCAGGAGGTATTTGGACACAGGCATTTGCTGTTGTCACTTTCTGGTTAACTTCCACTCAGTCTTCAGGTCTGGCTTTGACAGCACTTCATCTGGGTAGGTGAGATGTACCCCCAGTTTACTCCCCAAGTAGCCTATACTTCCCCAGATTCTCTATTCTCTGTTTTCTGTATCCATTCCCTATGCTCTTGGTTTTTTTAAGGACTAAGACTCTGATTTGCCAGGACTCTGCACAGTGCATGGCACTCAGCCACTGCTCAATAAATAGTTTTTGGACAAGTGAATAAAGGAATATGGAGATGAATGGGAGTCATACTTTCACTGTGCTTGCTTGATAGTAGGTGCCCATCAACACACCCATGTGATGTCTCTCTCACTTTGGACATGTTACAACTCTTCTGGGGTTCATCTTTAAAACTAACAAGGCTGCTCAGGATCTTTAAGCTCCTCTAAGTACTAAAATTAGATATCTGTGCTTTATGGAAATTAAATTTGGCAGTATTTATTTCTTTTGAGAAGTAAAGATGGGACATTTGATAGAGAGGTGGCACGCAGCGGTCACAGTGAATACTGCAAATATTGCTTTCCCATCAGCTGGAGAGGACCACCATGAGAGCAGAGTAGTTTTGGTCTCCACATCTCCCTTGTGTGTCCTGGCACTGGTTTTGGAGAACACAGATCATCATAGCTTGTCCTATTTTCTTAAAAAGGCAGATATTTGATTCCCCCTTAACCACTTCCATTGTACAGTCCTCAAAGTAAGGAGAACTTAGAAATATACAGAGAGACAAGCATCTGCATAGGAAGTCCAGGGAGGTGGAGATGTCTGCGGGAGGCAGTGCAGGTAACAGGAGACAGGAGTGGTTAGTGCTGATTTTTGCTTTGGTGGGTGTGGTTCTGGCATCAGCTAGACATGGACTTGAGTCAGTATATCTTAGGAGCTGTGTGATCTTGGGCAAGCCACTTCAGCTTTCTTTTCCCCCAGTTCATTACCTGTAAATGGAAATCATGACTCTTAAAAATGTAGTCAATGTTAAATGGGATATGCAATGCAAATAACCAGACACATTGTAAATGGTAACTACTGCTGTGATATGGTCACCACTGGTTACAGGTCACAAGAAACCATGATAAGTTGTCCTGTTAATCCTCCTGACTTTAAACATGTCCCTAATATCAGTTTTATCATCATCAAGGTTTATGGGCTGATTGCTTCTAGTAATAATAATAATAATGCTTTTACATCTGAAGGCTGCAATAACACTTTTCAAAGCACCATCAAACAAATTACCTCGTTGTGATCTCATTCCCATGTACAAAGCAAGCTAGATGTTCCCAAAGCCCTCATCTTAAGATTTATTGAGCCAATTACCTGAATCAGCTTTTCTTGGTTATAGATCTGCACTGGATTTGATTCCTTTCAGATGCTCAAAACCCTTTTCTAATTTTCCGTTGCCCTTAGAAAACAACTGCCAGTAACACGATCAAATAATGAGGTAATTTGCATGACTTCTTTGGATATACGTGATTCAGATGTAGCAATATGTATGTCTGAATATTTTCCAAGCACACTGCCTCTAGCATGGAGCCATTGCAACATGGCCTTAATTACTTTGCATTTTCCCCCAGATCTTATTTTCTTTTGCTTAGAAAAGATTTTGAAAAAGGAGTTCAGCATAAATTAATGAACTAGGAGCTCAGAACAAAAAATGTTCTTTGGGTATAATTAGTGAGAGTTTATTATGGCAGGAGCCAATAAAAGCACATCACCAGATAAATAGCCCCTTCATCCCATGGAATCTGTTTGCACCAGTCGTCAATACATAGCACAGCGTTCCTATTTAGTCTAGCAGGTACCACATTATTTAATTTTGTTTCCTCATGTAAGAAGACAAGTTTGGATGATAATTAATCTGATGTGGACAGCAGTTGTGTCTTATAATATGAATGAACACTTGAATCACAAACTGAATAAATATTGGGGACCTGCTCTGTGCAAGGTACTCCATGAGTTCCAGGATGAATGAAGCAGAGTCCTTTTCTTCAGGAAGCTTCTTCTCTGATGGAGAAAAAAAATCACATACAAAATACTACAGTACAAAGACTGAGGTGAAAACAATAATAAAGATAATAACTGGCATTAATTTAATATTTACTATGTGCCAGGCATTGTTTTAATTAATGTGCATGCCCTGTCTCAGGAAATGCTCATGACAACCCCTTGAGAAAGGCACTCTTCCAGTTTTCGTTTTACAGATGGGAAAACTGAGACACAGAGAAGTTAAGTAACTTGCTCAAGGTCGCTCAGGAAGTGCTCAAGCTAGGATTCCAGCCCAGCCAGTCATGCTTTTCGACAGCATCTTAAACTAGGGACAGAGAAAAATGCCAAGGGATCAAGACGATGGGGAGCTTATTTTCAGATCTCTCTACCTTGGAGAGATCTCTTTTATAAAACAGAGGTAACAATGATGCCCATTTCATTTAGATGTTATGAGATGAAACCATGTAAATTCATGCCAAGTACTTCAACATGAGGCAAAAGTTCACTCCTGAGCCATGGGAGATACCCAACCGTGGAGTGGGCATCCACCTCCCAGCAATCACGGAGCAGGTTTACCCCACTGGGACCACCTGTACCTGCCCTGGCCAGAACGCCTTCCTGGGAGGACTCAGTGCTAGAACCCAGCTGGACATGGGCCTGACTTCAGGGGCAGTGGAGCAAGTCCACATTGTCCTAGGCATCTGTCCAGGAGAACACTCCACAATATTAGATATTATGAGTATGCCAACTCCAATCAACCATCCAAGAGGATTTGTAGACACCTAAGCTCAAAAGAGTCCTGGAGATTTTCTCACTTCTTAGTTGGAGGGTTTCAAGGAGAAATTTTGAAAATGACATTGAGATTTTTACATCAAATTAAGCTGTCTCATTTGGATTGTATAAGGCACGGGATTTATAACACAATGAACCATGTGGTAGAAGATAGACTGTGGTTAGCAGTACAAATAAAAGAGTGTACTCTCATGAACTATACCAAATACACACTATTAATATAAAGTGTTAATAATAGGGGGTGTATGGAAAAAACATAACAAATGTAAGCTATGGACCACAGCTAGTGGTAATAGTCTGTTGATGTTCTTTCATAATCTGTAACAAGTGTTCCACAACAATGCAAGGTGTTGGTAGAGGGATGATGTATGGGAATTCTGCACATTATGCATTGATTATTTTGTAAGCACACAACTTCTCTAACAAAAATATATATCTTTTGAAAAGATACAAAATTAAGTTGTCCCAGACACATATTTTCAAATGAGAAAACAAATCAACAAAAACCTTTCTCAAGCCCATTTTTAGAAAAAGACAGGATATAAATAAAAATGAGTAGATAAATTTACTTCTTCCAGCGGGAATTATAATTGCCCCTAAGTATAGCATGAAATGCCAGGATACAGATGTTAACATATCAGACTTCTCAAATCTCAAATGCGGTCATATTTGTCACTTTTCCAGGGCATACCCTGATCCATTCGATAAGATACTTTGAAATTATTAACATAGAGAAAATGTAATCAATACTTTCTTATACTCTTATATTGGAGAGTCACAAAATCTAACAGTGGGATTTAAAATACTTGTAAAATTTAGAAGAGAAATCAAGCAAAAGTATGCAAACGTATGGCAAAAGTAAATTATTCCAAGGACTCAAAAGAAAATTAAAATTCTTAGACATAAAAATCTACTGGAGGAGACCAGATGTTTAAGAAAACAAACAACAAAAAAATAAGAAATGTCATTTTAAATATTCTACCAGCTGGTGTCCTACAATTACCCTAAAGTATACCCCTTCCTCCTAACACTGAAGACTGGGAATGTGCTGGTCTATTCTCACCATGACCCTTTTATCTGTAATTTGCATTTAGTGGTATTTTTAGTCTCTATGATCAAAGTAAAGTGCAGAATCAGCTCTCAAATCTGACAGTCTCCTTCACACACACACAAACACATGCACAGAGTTTGTTCGAACATAAAGAACCTTATTAGGATTAAATTGTAGTTGTTATTACATTTAGTTTCATTGTGTCTTTTAAAAGTTTTTATATGCTGGGTAACTGCTGAGAATTAACAATTTTGATGATGCTGTTAATTATTATGGTAGGCTAAATAAGGACCCTGGAAGATGTCCACTTTTACCTTTCCAGATGCTGTGAATGTGTGACCTCGCATGACAAAAAGGACTCTGCAAATGTTATTAAATTAAGGATCTTGAGATATTATGATTATACTAGATTGCTTGGGCATTCCCAGGATAATCCCAAAGATTCCTGTATGAGCACAATAGTAAGTTTCAGGGAGAGAACACAATGTGAAGATGCAAAGACAGAAGCAGAGGTCAGAGAGGGAGTTTGGAGATGCTGTGCTGCTGATTTTGAAGATAGAGGAAGGGGCTATATTGCTAACAGCTGGGAATGGCAAGGAACCCGATTCTCCCCTAGAGCCTTCCGAAGGAACCATCCCTGCTTGCAGCTTGACTTTAGCTGAGTGAGACTGATTCTGGACTTCTGACCTCCAGAAATGTAAGCTAATAAACTTGTGTTGTTTTAAACCCCTGAGTTTGTGATACTTTGTTATAACAGCAATAGGCAATTATTATTGCTACCACTGTTCATTGACACAGAGGAGAGAATGAGCAGCAAGCTTACAGAGACAAAGGAGTGTCAATCTGTCCAATGCACATCACCCTTCTGTTGTGCTGCTCAAATAGAATCCAAACTATGAGCTAGCAGAACTCACAGACCCCAGGGGACATGACTAAAAAAATATCTACAACGATGAATGTCCCACACAAGCAGAATGTTATTAGAGCCATCCATGGGTTTCATTATGCTCAAGTATGTTTTAACTGAATGGTATAATTCTCAATGGTTCACTGAATATGCCAGGCTCATGACATCTGTCTGCTACATTTTCCCCACTGTTGGCTTTTATTACATTGAACATTTTATCACAACCTTAGTTTCTACTCTCTACCTACGATGTGGGAGTCAATCTGCTAATTGTATCATTGTAACCCCAAAGCTTAGAACTGCACGGGGACTTTTTGAGGATCTATTCACCTTGGTTCTTAAGTGCCGGGGGCTACACGTTTGTTTGCTGGCCAGTAGTTGTTGCTTCATTTGACCACTCACCCCGGGAAAGAGGGCACTGTGTAGTGGGAGGTCATGACAGGGACTCTGAAACAGCTTGTTTCCACATGGTTCTGAGCTTCAGGGGTTGGGAAAGGAGGTTGCCATTGGAGGGTGGTCTTACATGGAGCATTACCATTAATACCACGCTGACCCTTTGTTCTCTCCACAAGCCTGAAAAAAACACTGTGCTAAGGAGTTTGGTTTGGAAACTGACAGGAATGGGGATCCTTTGGAAATCCCTTGCAGTATATCCCCGCCCCTCTCTTTCAACAGTTTTGAGATACAATTTACAAACCACAAAATTCACTGGGTTCAATTTATAATGGGAAGATTTTTAAATAATTGTACAGTCTTGTGCAACCATCAATCCAGTTTCTGTACAGTTTCATCATCCCCCAAAGATCACTGGTACCTGTTTTCAGTCAATTCCCATTCCACTCTCTACTTCCTGTTTCTACAGATTGCCCTTTTCTGGATATTTTTTAAATGCAATTGCACAATATCTACTCTTTTGCATTTGGCTTCTTTCATTTGACATGTTTTTGAAGTTCAGCCACGTTGTGGCATGTATCAGTACTCTGTTCCTTTTGTTTCTGAAGGGTACAACACTGTTTATCCACTTACCAGCTCGTGGCATTTGGGTTGTTTCCACATTTTGGTTATAACGAATACTGTTGCAATGAACATTCACATAAAATTAAGTCTCTGTATGGACCTATGTTTTTTTTTTTCCCCTTGGTTAGAAAACTAGGAGTAGAATTGCTGTGTTGTATGGTGAATTTAGGTTTAACTTTTTAAGACATTGCCAAATGGTTTTCCAAAGTGTATCCATGACTACAGTTTCACCTGCAATGTATGAGGGCTATAATACCTCCATATCCTCACCAGCACTTATTTTCTGTCTTTTTTATGATAGCCATTCTAGGGGATGTGAAGTGATACCTCATTGTGATTTTGGCTTGGCTTTCCCTAATGACTAATGATGTTGAGCATCTTTTCATGTGCTTATTAGCCATTCATAT
>JAQZBX010002431.1:0-14252 GCA_029593785.1 Cabassous unicinctus | reverse complement strand
GTTCCCATATACCCACTTCTCCTTCCCCATCACCTGCACTCAATTTCCCCAATTATTAACATCTTGAATTAGTGTGATGGATTTGTTACAATTGATGAGGACTTTATTAACTAAAGTCCATAGTTTACATTAAGGTTCACTCTTTGGTACATTTCTTGGGGTTTTGACAAATTCATAATACTATGTATTCATAGTTACTGTATCATATAGAAGAGTTTCATATGCTAAAACTCCCCAGCACTCCATCTATTCATCCCTCTCTTCTACCTGATGAACCCCTAGCAACCACAGATCTTTTTGCTCTCTATAGTTGTGCCTTTTCCAGAATGTCATATAGGGCAACCATACAGTATATAGTCTTATCAGACTGACTTCTCCCACATAGCAATATGCATTTAAGCTTCCCACATGTCATTTTGTAGTTTGATAGCTTATTTCTTTTTTTTATCACTGAATAATATTCAATTGTGTGAATATACCAAAGTTTGTTTATATATTCAGTTATTGAAGGATATCTCAATTGCGTCTAGATTTTGGCAACATGAATAAAGCTGCTATCAACTTTTGGGTTCAGGTTAATGAGTGAACATAAGTTTTCAACTCATTTGGGTGAATACCTTGGAGTATGGTTGTTGGATCATATGGTAAGCCTATGTTTAGCTTTGTAAAAGAATGTCCAGCTGTCTTTCAAAGTGGTTGTACCATTTTTCATTCCATCAGCAGTGAATGAGAGTTCTGTTTCTCCACATCCTCATCAGCTATTGGTGGTGTCAGCATTTTGGCTTCTAGCCATTCTAATAGGTGTGTAGTGGTATCTGGTTGCTTTAATTTGTAGTGCTCCAATGACATATTATGTTGAACATCTTTTCATATGCGTATTTGCCATCTGTATATATTCTTTGGGGAGATGTCTGTTCAGGTCTTTTGTCCAGTTTTAAATTGGGTTGTTTGTTTCTTATTGTTGAGTTTTAAGAATTCTTTGCACATTTTCTGAGCAAGTCTTTTATCGGATGTGTGTTTGGAAAATACTTTCTCCCCATTTGTGGCTTATGTTTTCATTCTCTTGCAGAGCAGAAGATTTTAATTTTAACGAAGTCCAACTTATCGATTTTTCTTTCATGGATCATGATTTTGGTACTATACCTAAAAAGTCATTTCCAAGCCCAAGGTCACCTAGATTTGTTCTTTTTATCTTCCAGAAGTTCTACGGTTTTGCATTCTACATTTAAGTCTAGGGTCCATTGTGAGCTAATTTGTGTGAAAAATGTAAGATTTACATCTGATTTGATTTTTAAAAAAATATGGCCATCCAATTTTTTCAGTGTCATCTGTTGAGCAAAACTGCCCTTTCTCTATTGTCAATGATATTTACATGGGACTATTACTGGGCCTTCTCTTCTCTTCCCTTCATCTATTTGTTTATTCTTTCACCAATATCACTGCATGCTAAGTCTTGGTGTCAGGGAGTGTCAGTTCTCTGAATTTGTTCTTCAGAGCATTGTGTTGACCCACTTGGGTCTTTTTCCTTTCCACACAAACATTAGAATCAGTTTGTTGATATCCACAAAATAATTTGCTGAGATTTTTATTGGGATTGTGTTAAATCTGTAGATCAGTCGTAAAGAATTGACATCTGAAAAATGTTTTTCCTATCCATGGGCATTTATCCATTTATTTAGAGCTTTGATTTCTTTCCTCAGAGTCTTGTATTTTTTCTCACTAGAACTTGTACACCTTTTGTTAGATTTATATGTAGGTATTTCGTTTTTTGATGCTTTTGTAATGGAATATTGTTTTTATTTTCAAAATCCAATTGTTCATTGTTCTTAGTCTTAGTTTACCAGAACTTCTATGGCAAATACCACATAATGGGTTTACTTAAATAACACGCATTTATTGTCTCACAGATTTGAAGGTTAGAAGTCCAAAATCAATATGGCCACAAAGTGATGCTTTCTTCTAGGATCCACAGCATTCTAGTGATGGCAGTCTACCATCATATGGCAATCTCTCTCTCCTCTCTGGAATTTTATGACCTCTGGCTTCTACAGACTGACTACATCTGAAATTCCTCTCTTTATAAGGGCTCCATTAAGGCCCAAATCGATTCAATTTGGCCTCACCCAAAATAGGATCTTTGAAGATCCTATTCACAAATAAGACTACCCCTTAACTAATAATAGCATCTTTAAAGGTCCTATTTACAAATGGGTCGGCACCCACAGGAACATGGATTAAGACAGAAAATGTCTTCTGTGGGGTACATGATTCAATCCCCAACATTGGTATGTAGAAAAGCATTTGCCTTTTGTATATGAACCTTGCATCCTGAAACCTACTTGTTAGTTCTGGGAGGTGTTTTTTTATTTGGGATTTTTGACATAATCATGTCATCTGTGAACAAAGACAGTTTTATTTCTTCATTCCCAAACTGTGCACCTTTGATTTCCTTTTCTTTTTCTTATTGCATTAGCTAGGAGAACTTTCACTATGATAATGAATAGGAGTGGTGAGAGAAGACATCCTTGCCTCATTTCTTATCTTAGGGAGCAAGCATGCGGCATCTCACCATCAAATATGATGTTAGCTGTAGTTATTTGCAAATGTTCTTTATCAAGTTGAGGAAGTTCTCCTCTCTTCTTAGTTTGTTGAAGGCATTTATCATGAATGGATGTTGGATTTTGTCAAATGCTTTTTCATTTTTTATTGATTTTATTGATTTGATCATATGATTTTTCTTTTTTTATTGATTTAATCATATGATTTTTCTTTAGCCCTATTGATGTGGTGTTTTCCATTAATTGATTTCTGAATGTTGAACCAGCCTTGCATACCTGGAACAAATCTTATATGTTGCTGGATATGATTTGTTAATAGTTGATGATTTTGCTTCTATGTTCATAAGATATATTGGTCTGATTTTTCCTTTCTGGTAATGTCTTTATTTGGCTTTGGTATTAGGGTAAAGCTGGCCTCATAGAATGAGCTATGAACTATTCCCTCTGCTTCTATTTTCTGGAAAAGATCATAGAGAATTGGTATAATTTCTTCTTTAAATTTGTGACAGAATTTACTAGTGAAACCATTTGTGCCTGGAGCTTTCTGTTTGGGAAGGTTATTGATTATTGGTTCACTTTTTAAAATATATATTGTCCTATTCAGTTTATCTATTCATCCTTGCAATAATTTTGGTAGATTGTGTCTTTGAGGGAATAGGTCCATTTCATCTAAATCATCAAATTTGTAAGCATAAGACTGTTATTAATATTCCTTTATTATCCTTTTAATGTTTAAGGAATCAGTTGTGATATCCTCTATCTCATTGCTGATATTAGTAATTTGTGTCTTCTCTCTTTTTTTATTGATTAGTTTGGCTAGAAGTTTATTACCTTTAGTGATCTTTTCACAGAATCAGCTTTTGGTTTTGTTGATTTCCTGTTTTGATTTCCCATTTTGAATTTCATTGATTTCTGCTCTAATTTTTATTATATCTTTTATTCTGCTTACTTTGCATTTAATTTACTCTTCTTTCTTTAGTTTCCTAAGGTGAAAGCTTAGGTTGTTGATTTTAGATCTTTCTCTTTTCTAATATATGCCTGCAGTGCTATAAAATTCTCTTTAGGCAATGCTTTCACTGCATCACACAAATTTTGATAAGTTGTATTTTCATTTTCTTCAAAAAGTTTTTTAAATTTCTTTTGAGATTTATTCTTTAAACCATGTGTTATTTAGAAGTATGTTGTTTACTCTCCAAATATTTTTGGGATTTTCCATCTTTCTGTTATTGATTTCTACTTTAATTCCACTATCATTGGATAGTATACCTTGTATGATATCTATTCTTTTAAATTTGTTATGGTGTGTTTTTTTGGCCCATGATGTGTCTTAGAGAATGATCCCTGTGGGCTTGAGAAGAATAAGTATTCTGCTGTTGTTAGATAAATAATTATATAAATGTTTCCTAGATCCAGTTGTTTGCTGATGCTGTTCAACTAAACTATATCTTTACACCTTTCCTGCCTTCTGGATCTGTCAGTTACTGATAGAGGGGTATTGAAGTCTCCAACTATAATAGTTAATTTGTCATTTCTTCGTGGAGTTCTATTAGTTTATGCTTCACATAGTTTGATGTTCTGTTGTTAGGCATATACATTAAAGATTTTTATGTCTTCTTGGAGAATTGCCCTTTGTGGCTTTGCTTAATTCTCCTCTTTATCCCTCATAACTTTCCAGGCTTTGGCATCTGTTTAGTCTGAAATTAATATAGATATTACAGATTTATTTTAATTTGTGTTAGCATGGTATATCTTTTTATATTCTTTTTGCTCTAGGTCTCTGTATGTAAAGTGTGTTTCTTTTAGACATTTTTTATTCTTCCTGGGAGTTTCCATCTCTGCTTACAGTACCTAGCTGTACTTACATGTTGTCCACTTTTTCTACTAGAGCCATTAGCACATTAATCATAGTTATTTTAACTGCCATATCTGAGTTTGATGCTGATGCCTTGTTTTTTTCTTCACACTATATATTTTTCCATTTTAGCATACCTTGTAATTTGCATTGAAAACCAGCATAATGTATTGGGGAAAAGGATGTGTGTTAAACAAGCCTTGAGTGTGAGTTTTTATGTTTACCTGACTAGGAGTTAGGCTGTGTTTAATGTTTACTGTAGCTGTAGATGCCAGTGGCTAAAATTTCCTCTTGTGTCCTTGTTTGTTTGTTTTTTCCTCTTTAGTTGTCTTTGTCCTTAGAAAGACTCCTTCTTAAATAAAGTCTGAGTCTTGCAGTTTTTTTTTGGTTGTAATCCCCTTTTAAAAACAGAAGCCCTGTGGATGTGATGGTAAGGTGTGAGTGTAGGAGAAGCATTCAATAATCCTGTGATTAAGTCTCAGCCATTTGTTGGGCTTGTGTCCTTGGGCTGCAACCTTCACAAGTGCTTCTCTCCTTTCCTCCACTCCACTCTATGTGATACAGACAGGCTAGAGAGGACTGGAGTTGGGTATTTCCTTTCTTTCATATAGGTTAGAATCATGTAAGTTATTTTCCCTTGAAAGCAGTCCTTTGTTAGTGAGAAGAGAGCACTCTGGGTATATTTCAAAATGCTTACTTCTCCCCTCCCCATTTTCTCTGATCTTCACCACATTTACTTGGTGGGGTTTCTGGAGTTAAAACTCATGAATGCGTAGGTCCCCTCTAAGACTGGTTCTCCACAAGATATTATCTCTCAAGTTAGTCCACACTCGGGCTCTAGAAATTAGTCAATTACCATTTAAGTGTTTAGACCATTTGCTGACTCCAGCAGCAGCTTCTTCTCCATTTAAGCTGTGATCCTCTGCATTGACCTGTCTTTCCAGTTTGGTTAGTGGTAATTTGTCCTGTGCCCTCATTTCTCTGATGGAACTAAGAAAAGTTGCTGGTTTTCCGTTTGTTCAGCTTTTTTCTTGTTGTAAGCACAGGAGTGATGACTTCCAAGCTCTTTCCATGTCAGAGCAGAAAACAGAAGACAATGCGTTCAATTTTTATTAAGTCCCATTTATCAATTTCTTTTTTTTTTCTCTCTTAAGGCTCATATTTGTGTGTCATATCTAAAACTTCAAGTTCATAAAATATTTCTCCAATGTTTTCTTCTACATATTTGTATATTTAGCTCTTATATTTATGTTTGTGATCTCTTTTGAGTTAATATTTGTGTATGGTTAAAATAAGCATCTAAATTCACTTTTTTGCAGGTGGATATCCAATTATCTCAGCACCATTTGATGAAAAGATTGTCCTTTCCCTTAATAGATTGCCTTTGCTCTTTTGCCAAAAATCAGTTGATCATAAATGTAAGGGTTTGTTTCCAGATTCTCAAATCTGTTCTGTTGATCTATATTTCCATCCTTATGCTAGTTCCACTCTGTCTTGGTTACTGAAGATTTATAACAAGTTTTGAAATTAAGAAGTAAAAATCTTCCAATTTTCTTCTTTTAAAAAAAAAAATGTTTTAGTTATTCAAGCTCCTTTGTGTTTTTTAATGCATTTTAGGAACAGCTCCTAATTTCTGCAGAAATACCTGTTATATCTTTGGTAGTTTTTGTATTGTATCTATAAATCAATTTAAGGAAAATTGTCTCCTCTGTATTAAACCTGGCTTCCCAAGGTTTAGATAGAGCTACATGTATTAGGTCATCTAATTTATACCTGGCACCTCTTGAGAGTTTTATTATTGGTAGGTCAGAGATGTGAAATCTTTTCCTGGAAGAAAGTTTCATCTTTCAATTACTGATTCACCCTGCTTCAATCTTGTACCAATTTGGCAGGGATAGTGATCCATTTTGTCTTTTCCTTTTCCAGCTGGTACATTTCCCATGTCCATTCATCATTGTTCACTCTTAAGATGGCTCCATTCCCACTCAGCCTTTCCCCATTTTAGCCTCTTTCCCCATTCACTTTTAAATGCTCCTCTTGTTTCCCTCTCCCAGGATAATGTTGTAGTTCCAAAGTCTTGTGACCCAGAATCCCTTGATGATAATGTGAGCATTTCCCTTTGCTTAGCCCTATCCAGAGGACAAAGGAGGCAATTGTAGATCAATGGATCAGATGTCAGAAGGTATGGTTTCGCTTCCTGACCATGTCATATACCAACTCTTTGATCATGAGCTGGTTATTAACTCCCTATATCACCTTCCACATCCCTAAAATGGAAATGTTGATATTTTTCCCAATAGTCTCATATAGTTGCTTGAAAATCAAAGTAAACAATATATTAAAAAGTTACTTAAACATAGAAAATACTTTAGAATAAGGTGGTATATTCATTGAATATTTCAAACTTAGGTATATTTTTCTCCTCAGCTAGATTATATGATGTCAGTATATTTCTGTAGCATCTAACATATTATAAGGTGCATAGAAGGGACTCAATACATATATATTTTTTTAAGATTCTTTTTTGTTTCTCTCCTCCTCCCCATGCCAATGTTTGTGCTTGCTCTCTGCTCTCTGTGTCTGTTCATTGTGTGTTCTCTGTGTCTGCTCGTCTTCTTTTTAGGAGGCACCGGGAACCAAACCCGGGACCTCCTATGTGGAAGGGACGCACCTGATTGCTTGAGCTACCTCTGCTACTTGCCTGTTGCATCTCTCATTGTGTCATCTTGTGGCATCATCTTGTTGCATCACCTCACCAGTCATCCTGTTGTGTCAGCTCGCTGTCTTGCTCGTCTTCTTTAGGAGGCACTGGGAACCGAACCCAGGACCTCCCATATGGTAGGTGAGCACCCAGCTGCTTGAGCCACATCCTCTTCCCTCAATACATATTTTAATTGAAATAATATAAACCTATGAAGCAGTAGAAATAATAATTTGGACCTGGAGCAGGACTAGGTAATTCACATGAGCACATGCATATGTGTAGTACCTGCCATTAGAGGCTCATCATCGTCATGAGCATGAACTTGGAGACACTCTGCCTTGTACTCAGACCCCAACTTCACCACCAACTTTGTGATCTTGTAAGATCCTGTCCCTCAATTACTTTATTTGTGAAATGAAGATACTAATAGTGCTTATCACATAAGGCTGTATGGGGACACATCCACACATGGAAAGTGCTTTGAATAGTTATTGCTATGTAAGTGTTTGCTGTTATTGTGAATGTTATTATTACCACATGTATATGATGTCACTGCAAGTTTGTATGTTGCAAAATACAGTCTGCCTTTCTCATGCTTGATAACATTTATCTAATCATGGAAGCAGTTTCTTTGAGAATAGAGCTTCTTCTGTGGTTCTGAATGGTTGTGTATGTGTGCATGTGTGTGTGTTTGTGTGTCTTCACAGAATACCATACAGAACTACCAGCAAGCATAAAAGCCTACCCCTAAGGTAAGCTCTCCATACCACCTTGCATCTTCATTGTAATAATCCCAACTCTCCTATAGTTGCAAGGGAATCAGCAGCTACAAATATAAACTTCTGCCACCAAACCAAGACTGACACATGGGAAAACTAAGGCTTCCCACATGCCAAGCAACCAAACACATTGTTTTTGAGTACACAATTCTTTTGCTTTTTGTCTGTCCTTTACCTCTAACAATTTTCTGGAAAACTTCTGGAAACTTTCCTAAACCACAGGGAAAATGGCCTTAAAGACTGCCATGTTTGTTGAGAGGAAACAAGGCACATGTTGAACAACAGATGTCTTGTAAGTTTGAGGGAGATATTTTTAAAAAATTTATGCCATGATTACCAGATTTTGAGAATCAACTAGAAAGATGGTTAAAACAGAATATATTAAGTAAAACTGATTTTCAAATATGGCAAAGTAAAAGGTTTTCTTTCCCCATACCCAAAATTCCCCATGCCTTATTCAAGGGAATTTCTCTCCAGCAGGGAACAACAGTGTGGAAAGGGAAGCAGACTTTATCCACACCTCCTGCATTACATTAATGGGTAAATAAGATCATTTTTCCTCCAATTTAAAGCAATGAAAGGGCAAGAGGAGAGAAGGTTCACTTCTCTTTCTTCCTGTATAAATTAGATCTTCCTTCATGGATTTTAACCTTGACATTGCCCTCAATTCCAGGTTGATATTTCTCCCTTTTGAAAATGGAAATCATATCACTGACATTAACTAAAACAAAACAGGTAGTTTTAGCATAGGAATAACCCATATAGGAGACAATGTCCTTTCAATATTCTTCACCCAGTCTCTCCATTTCATTTAAGACTCCAGCACTTTTCTGTCAAGCATGACTTCTAGACCTGTTCCTCAGCTACTGGCCTAACCACAACTATTATTTTAAAAATTTAAAAAATAACAATCTCAGTAAACATATGTGGCTCAAGCTATTGGGCTCCCATCTACCATATAAGAGGCCCAGGGTTCGACTCCCAGGACCTCCTGGTGAAAGGCAAGCTGGCCCACGCGGCGAGCTGGCCCAAGTGGAGAACTGGCCCATGCAGAGTACTGGCGCACGCGGAATGCTGGCCCATGCTAAATGCTGGCCCATGTGGAGTGCTGGTCCATGCAGAGAGCTGGTGCAGCAAGATGACTCAACAAAAAAAGACACAGAGGAGAGACAATAAGAGACACAGCAGACTAGGGAGCTGAGGTAGCGCAAGAGATTGAGCACTTCTCTTCCACTCTGGATGGTCCCAGGATCACCTCCCAGCACCACCTAAGGAGAAGACAAACAGACACAGAAGAACACACAGTGAATGGACACAGAGAGCAGACAGTGAGTGCAAAACAACGGGGGTTGGGGGGAGGGAATAAATAAATAATAAATAAATAAATCTTTATAAAAATAACAATTTGAATGGGCAAATGGAAAACCTTCCTTTATTCATTATAAAGAGTACCATTTTACTTTAATTATTCAAAAATTTTAATGATCACAGAGACCATTGATATGTGGCCAAGAAACCACACAAAAGTAATTTATGAGTTAGAAATGAGAGATTATAAATGTTAAATACTGAAGAAAGATGAAATCAATGCAAGATAAAAAAAGAATTCAGAATCCTTAAAACCTAGCAAAATGACAATAAGGTGGCCCTAGAGTAAAGTATGACAATTATGGTTTGACTGAATTTCTTCCAGTTGTTGATGTGAAAGAAAAACATTCCTCCATTTGGCAGAAGTGAAATTCTTATTCGTTTAGAGTGCATCAAGAGGAATATGTTGAAAAGCTTAAGATTCCAGGATTGATTTATCTTACTCCTGGATTTATTCTCAGGTTTCAGCTTCCCTTCTATTTTCTACAATGTTTCATCCCCTGCCCTTTTGTTTTGCAATCCTATTGCTCAAACCTGGAATCCCTGTGCAATTGGGTTTATCATATTTAAGTTTGGTTTTCAAAATAATGTTACTTAACATTAAGGCTGACCCATTGTATTAGTCAGCCAAAAAGGTGCTGTTGGCTTTTATAAAGGGTGTTTATTGGGGTAAAAGTTTACAGTCACAAGGTCATAAAGAGTAGGTTACTTCCCTCACCAAAGTCGGTTGCCTCATGTTGGAGCAAGAAGGTTGCTGGTTTCTGCAAGGGTTCAGCCTTTCTCTTCCTCTTAAGGATCCATGGTCCCAGCTTCTTCCAATCTCAGCTGTAGGCTGGCATAAGGCTCGTCTCTCTCCCCAGGGCTCATTTCTCTCCAAGCTCAGCTACAGTGGTAGGCTATCAGGCTCATCTCTCTTTCCACAGCCTCTTCTGTGTCTATGGAGTGCTCTCTATTCTTCTGTGTTCTTTTCTGTGTATCTACTTCTGTGTAAGAGTCTGTTTTATCAGCCCATCAAGGGGGTGGGAACTCAACACTGAGTCGCACTCTAATGACATGGTTGAATCAAAGCCCTAAAATCTTAACATAATTTAATCAGACATCTCAGCTGAATCTAATACAATCAAAGGGTTATGACACCCAGAGGAACAAACCAGTTTTTAAACATAATCTGTATCTCTTTTTTTTGGAATTCATAAATAATATCAAACTGCCACACACATTATGGGCTTTTTTGTGTGTGTGTGTGTGATAACAGAGTTAATATTCCTGTTCTAGTCAAGAGTCATGATGTAGGGCTGCCATTGTTTCTCTCCTTCTCTTTGGTTATGGATTTTATTTAAAGCTATAGAAGTGGTGATAACCATTGCCTTCTCTGCATTTCCGGTCAATCCACAGGTAGATGACAAATAAGCAAACACTGTCTGAAGAAAACAGATGTGCTTAAAGATGGGCAGAGAGGGTTGGGGGCCATTGGCTTCACTGGACTCTGCTTGACTTTGCTGATGGGCAAGGTTAACTCTGCAAATAGGGAGGTCAAATATAAGCCTGGGGAGGACAGAGGTGATCCTTTATGTCCTCAAGGACCTTATATCACTGGGGATCCCAAAATGAAAGCTATTAACTCTAAAATGAAACAGAATGAAAAGACATGCCATATAAGAGGGATAATGAAATGTGGACAAACATGGTGAAAGGAAAACTTAAATCTAACTCGACGACTGGGGAAGGCTTCACAAAGATACCATTCGGCCTACACTTGGAAGAATGGTGTTTTAGTTTGCTGCTGAAAGTAATACCAGAAATGGGTTGGCTTTTACAATGGAGATTTATTAGGTTGTAAGCTTACAGTTTCGAGGCTGAGAAAAATGTCCAAAATCAAGCCATCATCAGGTGATGTTTTGTCCCAAAGACCAGCTGGCGAAGGTCCTGGACTCCTATCTCATATGACAAGGCACATGGTAACATCTGCTAGTCTCTTTCCCTTTTCTTCCAGGTTTCATTGGTTTCTGCTTCTGGCTTCCTCTGGCTTTCTCTCTCTTCTGTGTTTTTTCTCTCTGTGCTTCTGTGGGTTTCTCTGTCTGCATTCATAAGAGGATTAAGACCCATCCTGGGTCACACCCTTCTGATGTAACTTAATCAAAAGGTCCCACCTGTAATAGGTTTATACCTATAGGAATGGATTAGCTTTAAGAACATAATCTTCTGAGGGTACATACAGTCTCAAACTACCACAGATAGATACAATGTCCACAAGCAGGAAAGGAAACACGTGGCAGTCCATTGAGGAAGACAACAGCAATGAAGAGAGGTAGTGCCTCTTGGGTTCCAGAAGAGAAGCCAGGCTGGTTGACTGGAGGACATGGAGGGGTGAGACGGCCATAACTGGGGTCAGGGAGCCTGGGCTTTAAATGAATGACATGCAGAGCACTTTGAATGGTGGTATGCAGCTAAAGAAAACCATCGAACCTTCACTCCTCCTTCCCCTTTCCCTATTCCTCTTCATCTTCCTTCTTCTCCTGATAGAAGACTCATAACAGCTGATTGACGTGACACACTTTCTATCTTCCAAACACTGTTTTAATCATTTTACATTTATTCACTCTAATCCTTCTAAAAGCTCTGTGAAATAGGTCCTATTAATATCATCTCCAATTTACAGATGAAGGGCCTGGGGCACAAAAAGTTAAGTAACTTGCCCACCATCACAGCTAAAATGTGACAGTCAAGACTCAGAGGGAAGCAGTCTGATTCCAAGGTTGAGACTCTCACTTCTATCCTGTATTGCCTCTGATGAAAATTTGAAATATGTGTGTGGTTAAGGTAAAAAAAATAGTAATTGTGGTCACTAAAATGATGGTGGTCAAATTAAATAAGTGTCAACTGTTCAGAGAAATTCAGGGAAGAAGAAGAATTATAGCTGAATACAACCTAAAAAGGCATGTGGAAAAGGGCCACTTGGTTCACATGTAATTAGAGAAGATATAGAGGTAAGCAGAGTTTCCAGGAACTGCCAATAATTATGAGGGAACTGTGAACTTTGAATTATTTTCATTCTTTGCTTTAGAACCTTGGGTATCCAAAGTGTGATGTAAAACGGAAGAGCTCCTGAGACCTGTCAGTGTCTGTGAAAGTTTATAGTTATATGGACTCCAGAAAATCATGTTTTTAAAGCTAATCCATTCCCATGAGTGTAAATCTACTGTAATCAGGGCCCTTTGATTAGGTTACTTCAGTAAAGCATGGCCTAGAGTGGGTCTTAACCCTCTAACTGGAGTCCTTTATAAGAGATTGAAATTCAGACGAAGAGAGAAAGCCACAGAAGCCAGAAGCTGAAAGCAAAGAAACTCAGAAGAGAAGAGAGAAACTAGAAGATGCCTCCATGTACTTTACCATGTGAGAGAGGAGTCCAGGATCATCAGTAGCCAGTCTTGGGGGGAGAAAGCATTGCCTGATGGTGCCTTGATTTTGGACATTTTCACACTATCAGAACTATAAGCTTGTAAACTAATAAATCCCCACTGCAAAAGCCATATTGCCTTCAGCAGTCTAATAGACTAAAATAGTGCCATTTCATAAAATCTCTTAACTCAGACCCATCATCTCTTACTTGCAGCCCACTGATGACTTTTCATGTTGATCATGAGCCTGTACTCACTCATTCATTCAGTCATTTATTCATTCATTCAACATGTTTTTATGGGAATATTCCTATGTGCCATCTCCATCCTCAGTGATTAGATAAAAAGAATATACCTTTCTAGGCACCATCAGTGAAGGTATATTTGGCAATTAGTTAACATGTTAGACAGCCAGTTAAATATTGAGTACCTTGTATGTTCTAGACCTGTTATAACTGCTGGGAATGCAAAACAAGCTGAGTTCCTGTGAATGAGCTTGAATTTGAATGAGGGTCAACAGACAATAAACCCAAAACTCAGGGTCATATGTAGAATGGCGATTGGAAAGGGTCTGTGTTTCTTAGAGTGTCAAAGCTGACATCTTTGAAAAAGGAATATTTGAGTTGAACCCTTATTTATAAGGCACTTGCTCATTTGCCCTTCTGAGTTTATGATTCAGATACTTGAGCCTTAAGCCATAAATTAGAAAAGCAGGCATTTATAGATTTGATGAATAGGCCCCTCATCAATCAACTCATTATTCATGCAGCATGTAACTTGTGCATGTTCTCAATAAATTCAATTACACATTCGCCTTTTAAAGCAAAGAATTACAAGTTCAAAAGCCTTGTGCTATATTTTCTTCCTCCCAGCTCTCTGTTTGATCCCCACCAAATTATATATTCTGGCTTAAAATATAAGTTTCTATATGTTATACCTTTCCCAGTACACTCTTCTTGGGTCTCTTCTGAACTGAACAATTACCCACCAAAAGATCTGAGCCAAACTTTTCTGAGACCATTGATAAAACTACCCATTAGCTAATTGAGATAATTGAATTGAATTGCCCCTTTGCCAATCCAAGTACTAAAGCAGCCAATTTTTCTTCACATTTTTATCCCAGGACTCCAGGTCTCAATTCAAAATGAAATAAAACTGCCTGTAAACATGGCTATGGCTCAAATTCGTCTTTGTCCATTCAATCTTTGGTTCTATGAGAAATATATGTAAGCCTTCATTAGAAATTGGTCTACCTGGAAAGCAGAAAACGAAGAAAGGAAATAAGAAAGGAAGGGAAGGAAAGAGGGAGAAGGACAGAGAGAAAAGACGGCATCTTTTACATTCTGGGCTTACCCAAGCAATATCTATGGCAAATCGTAGGGTGCGTCAATATCCATTGTAACCGTTGGGGAATTTGATGTAATTATGAATTCCAAAAATATAATTGGATCATGCCTGTAATCTGATCTGTTAATCTGGGCATGATTGAATTATGATTAGGGCGTTGACTGGGCCATGTCAGTCAGTAGGGCGTTGAGCCCCACCCCCTGGTGGGTGGGGAATTGAATGTAAAAGGCAAGGCAAAGAACAGAG